>JAIUZE010009157.1:0-26395 GCA_022085475.1 Heliosperma pusillum | reverse complement strand
ATTAACTTGGACTTAAATATGATTAAGTATTGTTTGGTGATTTTAAAGTGTTATTATCACGCATTTCCGTAAAACCGGGTTATATTCGATATAAACCGTTAATTAGAGCGATTTGGCATTTAACATGAGCATGTTTTATACATATTATAATGCTGCATTTTTATTTATGAATGTCATATTTTTAATTTATGAATGTCATATTTTGGTTTATGTAATTTGGAATTATGTAATTTTTCCTTGTATGGCCTTAGTTTTAATCGATATTGCCCGAAATGTAAGGGAATATTGATTCGGTTGTAATTTAATGTGATCTCGAATCACTTTTATTGTATTATTTTATTTTTCAAATGTATAATAGGAAATTATTGTAATTTTATTATATATTTTGTAACTAATTGTAAAACCGAAGTTTCCCAAAGACGGTGCCATTCGGAAAGGAGTTCCGAGAGAGACGGTGACCTAGGGAGGCGTGCTTATGAAGTTCAAGGGACCAAAGGAGTTGGTTTCCGAATTTGTAATAGAATATATGATTTTCTATTCAAGGAAAGGCCATACTAGGAGTTTTATTTTTATGCTTGCATTTTATTTAATATGTTTGCATGCATTGCCAAATCGCCATAACATGACATGCATATTTATCGAGTATTCGACTGTGTCAATTTAAATAATCGTTAATTCATCGATTTAGTTCACTTTAACATGATAGATTATAAATTGTCATGACCTCTCATAATAAATAATTGAGATCAAGCCTTACCAAATATTGGAACCCATGAATCCCAATTTCGCAAGGAAGTAGGCTCGGCTCACCGGGGTGCTAAACTTGTTACGTTGGGTAAGTGGGGTAATAAATGTTATTATTTCGAAATTTGGATTGAGCTCAACGGAAGTATTCGCGACCGTAGCCGCATGTGTTCCGGGCTTAAGATAAATATTAAAGTAATATTATCGACCGAGAGTTCTAATGTAAAATCGATTAAAGAGTTAATCCACCGAATTATGTTAATGAGGGATGAATCGGCTTACCGTGCCCAAGTTGATATGAATTTGGATCTCGGAATCATTTATAATAGTTGGGTAGAGGTCACTATTTAAATGCTAAACTTGTTTAAAATGTTTACAAGTATATTTAAAATGATAAATGTAGACATTTCCTTTATGTCTTAAAATTTGTAGTCATAATTGTTTAATTCGCAATGGCAAATGCTAATTCATCCACCACCACCTATGCTCCAATTCTCATGAATGTCTCATAACTTCGATCCTTCATGGATTGATGCAAGTTAGAAAAGAATGGCGCTAATTTACCAATTGGGATATGCAACTCCGTTTGGCCGCGGCGGGTGACGACAGGTTTCGTTACCTTGCCAAGGCCTATCCCACCGCACCTAATGAAAAGTCAACCGCCACGCAAGGCGAGCCTATGAGGCTAGCCACAAAGAGTCCGCCGTGATCAAAAACGTTTTGATCTTCTCGTTGGAAGCCAATGTCCAAAGGAGTGCCATAAGATGAGCACGGCCTATGAGATCTATGCCTAGCTTGTGATCATGTTTTTCACAAGCTCCTAGGATCTTACAATATAAGACGGTTTCCACATTATTCGACATGAACCAAAAAGGAAGGCCAAAAGTTAGCCCTCATGTACTCAAATTGATTGAGCATGTCGAGACTCTTAAATTGCAAGGGGTGACCATTCCCGAACAACTCGTTATCGACCGAGTCTAACATTCCTTGGGGAAAATAAAAGCATATGTGAAGTTTAGGGTAAACTGCAATATGCATAACATGAGAAACCTCTCTTCATGAATTGCACAAGGTGCTTGTGCAAGCTGAGAGAGACATGAGACTAAATGTTAGCACCTCCAAGGATATAAAATAGTAAGGGGAACTTCAAGAAAGGTGGTAGTAAAGGGAAGATGCCCTCCACCTTCAAGGGAAAGGGTAAAGCTATTGAGAATAGCTCTCCCATGCCCATCATTGTAATGGCATAGGGTATTGGAAGAGGAATTGCACTTAATATCTAGGAGATATCAAAACTGGAAAGATGTTTCTGTTGGTAATTTATCCCTATCGTTTATGTTATGATCTCAACTTTGGTATATGGATACGAGTTGTGATTCTTACCCTATTTAATTGTAGTTAGGGCATCCTAGCAAGGATAAAGGCTAGGACAAGCAAGCCTAAGGCTCTTCAAGGGAAGCTAAGTTAGCTAACCATGATTGAAGACCTATGGAAGCTTGGTCTCATTTTGAATTGTCAAAATTTTAGGAGGTATTTTGAGACATTGTTTTTTAGAACTTTTATAATTTCCTTGTTTGACACGGAAATTTGTTCAATTCCTTTTATTGACATTGGTTGTAATTGGATTTTGTGACTTGGTTCTCAACCCAAGTCATTCGGGTTGTTGAAACTTTTTAGTTCTAAAAACTTGTCATCATACTATACTTGCACAAATAACATAAATTAATCGACTCAAATTGATCACGCAAATATTATGATGATGGGATCATTATAATAAAAAGGCTAAGAATTCGATTCTCACTTTGAAAGATCAATTGCTAAGTCAAAATTGAGTTATTGAACTCAAAATATGGAATCTACCAAACCAATTGGCCATACCACTTATAAAGAAAGTAAATGACATGAATATGAGTTCACCTCTTTAGCTCTTATAGAACTAGTCTATGTTGAAGCTAAGATTCGATGTCTTTACAAATAAGTCTTTAGTAGATCACTTAAGGTCATGTTGTGATACTTCTACCTCCCTTACGAATATGAGTACAAAATTGTTTGTGGCTCATAAGGCTATCTTTAAAGAAAATAGTTGTATTTTTCTAAAGATAGAGTGGGAGAAAATAAGCCACAACGAAAAACTAGTTAGGAACTAGTGAGGAAACCAAAAGAAAATGTTCTTAGGTTAGACTCAAGACTAGTAAGGAGACCAAAAGAAAGCGTTCTTAGGTGAATCCTTAGACTAGTGATGAGACCAAAAGAAATTGTTCTTGATATAATAAGATTATGATCTATGAAGTGGAAGTACCTAGAAATTTAAAATTTTTGATTTTCTAACATGAGAGACTTATGAAACTAAATGGAATCTATGCAAAGAAAATGTTTTATTTGGAATTGTCCAATTGTAGTTGCATGGATAGACATGTAGATGTCTACAAAAGCTAAGTTAATGCTTAACTATGCTTAGATCCAAATCATCAATGAAATACCTCATAATAGGTGTGTACAAGATACACATCAAAACCACATGTCCAAATAGAGATTTGGAATAGGATGTGTACATGACACAAGCCTATTGTATGCATGTATCTACCTAGAGGTTATGATGATCTTTTCTATTATAAGATATAAGAATGGTTTCGCTCGAATTGTCGAAAAGTCATGTATAGACATGAAAGTCAGTGGGAGTTAAAGTCATGTATAGACATGAAGTTAAGTGGGAGTTTAAGTCATCATGTAAAGACATGAAGTTCAGTGGGAGAAATTGTTTTCCACATGAATGACGTTTCACTTATTAAGAGTGACATATTCATATTACCTTTTTGAAAGGAGTGGTTGGATTATAATGTTGGATGAAAGAGGGCAACGTGTATACCGAAATCAAAATCTATTGTGGAATAGAAGATTTTAGCTTGGCATTTAAAAGGTATCTTATATCGATAAGATCCTTAATCTATTCAACAAGTTAAATAGGTTGTTTATGTTGATAAAAGTGGGATCACTATGAAAGGGTCATAGTCATCCACTGAACCTAAGAGTTGTTGATCACATGATATCGATCATGTGTGCCATAACATGCACATATCTAAATGAATTGTATGCTAGGAGCATGACAAGCCCATAAAAAATCAATCCAGATGAGTGTCATTGGATAGCCTACAAGAACATCCATAGAGTTCTCGAGGAGAACTAGGGATACATTCTTGTGTTTGGTAGAAAAAATTTGACAATGTGGTAAAGGTTACACAAACCCAAATTTCCAAACTTATAAGGATTTATCGAAATCCTAGGCGTACTTTTGTTATACAAGAAGCGAATAACTATAAGAATGATTGAAGAGTCAATCATTATAAATTCTACAAATAGAGACCTAGTACATTATGATGAGGATAAGGTGGTTTAAAAGGAACTAATAGTAGATCCCTTCACCTAAATACCTATCAGTTATCATGATAACAAGTGGGAGTATCTTTCAAGTTAAAGAGCCCAACACTAGATAGAGATCTAGAAATGTATATAGATGAATTCATGTTATTAGGAATAACGTTGGATGGAAGGAAAAAGCAATTCACAAGGTTGGAATAAATGAATATATGGTATATTCACTACCCAAGCCTTTATTGCATTTAATGAGATCGTCATGAATTGTCATGGACGAAATAAACTTTAGATTATATGATATGAAGCAATAACATTGTGTTGATTGTTCATATATGATAACCACATTTATCGTTTGAGTTTCTAAAACTTGTTTTGTGCTTTGTTAAATCCAAATGGGTTGTAGAGACAATTTTGAACCCCATTAAAGTGGACTGTATTAACATAGCATTGGCCCATAATCACTTATATGAGGTGACATCTCGAAGTGACTAGATTGTGGTGCGATTGATGGCAAGTTCGACTGTCATAGGGTCATAGGGATGACCAATCGATCACATAGGCAGACTGTATGAGACACTCTGTCGGGAAGTGACCGCTTATAGAATTCTGGCAATTCTTGTAGCCTGGTCGTGGCAAGAGCTACTAGTATTCTTTTGAGTCAATTCTTTGACTAAAGACTGTTCGCCTAAGGTGGCACAGTTTCAGAGTGACTTTGATTTATGCTCTACGACCTTCGTAACTGGGGTCAAATGGGCATCTTTTGGGTCATGATGAGTTGTGGCTATGCAAAGGGAATAGTGCGATAGGAATTGTCCACCCCTTGTCAGGGTTGTTTTAAATCTCAAGGCCACTCGAGGAGGAGTAAGCTGAAAATGCGTGGCCACGCTCGGAAGGTATATATGGTAGATAATTCCGGTCAGACAGTTACTCTCCAGATCGAGGAAACCACTCTTGATATGATCAAATGCAAGTACGACCTGTAAGACACCTTGCATTGAGTGGGAGATATTGTAATAGGACAAGAGAATTGGTGACGCACACTTGTCTCGGACAAGTGGGAGATTGTTGGAGTAAATGTCCTCAACAATAGTGCGATCACATAATTAAATCTCAATAATAAGAATACAAAGGGATGATGAATATTATAGTCAACTGGTCAACATAAATCGGTAACGATTGGCTCAATTGAGTTTGACGTTACTGTCGTATGACGGTGGTGATCAGTTGATCCCTTGAGGTCACACCTAAAGGACAATCCCCTAATCATGTACATTAATTAATTGTATAGTGATACAGATTAATTAATCCCTTAAAATGAACCAAGTTCAAATTGTGAGTGAGAAATATATCTTATTGTAATATGATTAAATAAGATTCATTTTAGTAATTTAATTGTTATATTACTAAGAATGCATTATGTTTATGAAACATTTGAGATAAGATAAATTGGTTAATTATAATTACAAATTGTTGTAGATTATTTTAACCAAATATGAGATGACCCATTTTATTTACATGTAATTATAAAATGTGACTTAAAATGTTAAGTATAATTTATTTGTTATGAAATTGCATTTAATTTGGTTAAATGCACATTTATAAGCAAAATTACATGTTACATGTCACATGTCACATTTGTGACAAATGACAAATTGCAAAAATAAAATGGACACCCATTTTAAGTGGGGTGCACCGGTTTTATGTAGTGTACAAGAGGATGATTAGTTTTTTGTGTATTAATCTAATTGAGAATTAGATGTAATCATATACTAGACTTATTCTTACACACTACCTATTTACATTGTTAAGAACAATTGAAAGTGACCACACACCCCACAATGGGGGCATGTGGCCGGTGCTATTGATGAAGCAAAGAGGACAAGTTTCCTCTTATTTATATCATACTCCATCTCATTTTATTTATACATGCAAAATCACTTATCTCTCATATATTTCTCCAACTTCTCTCTACAACTTAAGAAGTTTATATTAGAGTTAATATTCTCTAATAATATTACTAGTGTAGTAATAAGAGGTTATTAGATTATTTTAAGGGAGACTACCATTATATACTAGTGTAGTATCTTTTAGTAGTGATTAGGGATAGTCTTGGGTGCATCTAATAGGAGTGTTCTAACACTTAGAACTTGGAAGTTCATCCCTAACATTACTAGCTCAAGAACTATATTTGAAAGGAGTTCAAATATTGTGCCCATATTTCCATATAATCAATGTAAGAAATGGTTCTTTCCTTCATATTTTGTTATGCATGCATAAGATTTATTTAGTTTAAGAGTAAACTAAATGTATAATGATATTAGAAGTGTCTAATATTGAGTTTAAGAAACCTACAGTTTTGGGTCAAAAGAGTGACAAGGGACCCCATGTGATCCAATATGCTTCTACCCTCTTGAATGATGCTCAAAAGAACTATTCTACGACGGAGAAGGAGTTCCTTGGTGTGATTTATGCTCTAGAAAAATTCCGATCTTATCTCTTGGGCACAAAGGTGATCATCTACACCGATCATGCCGCCATTAGATACCTTGTGGCAAAGAAGGATGCAAAGCCAAGGTTGTTGAGATGGATCCTTCTCCTAAGTGAGTTTGATGTGGAAATAAAAGACAAGAAAGGAGTGAAGAATGTGGTGGCGGATCATTTGAGCCGGCTAAACCATGAAGGAAGACCATCATGCCCTCTTGAGGAGGTTGAAGGAGGGCTTCCTCATGAGTCACTTTATGCTATACAAGTGGAGGAGCCATGGTATGCTACCATGGTCAACTATTTGGTGACAAAGCGGCTTCCAAGCCATTTCTCTTCTCATCAAAAGAGCAAAGTAAAATCCGATGCAAAGTACTATACATGGGATGATCCTTACTTGTGGAAGTTTTGCCAAGATCAACTTGTGAGAAGATGTGTGCCCGAAAGTGAGATTCCTTCCATCTTACATCATTGTCATGACTATGCTTGTGGAGGGCATTTTGGGCCACAAAGAACCGCTAGAAAAGTGCTTGAATGCGGTTTCTTTTGGCCGAGCCTTTTCAAAGATGCCCACAAATTTTTAAAAGCTTGTGACCGATGTCAAAGGGTGGGGAATTTGACAAAAAGAAATGAGATGCCACAACAACCTCTTCTATATTGTGAGATCTTTGATGTGTGGGGAATTGATTTTATGGGCCCCTTTCCTAATTCCGGTGGTTATTTATACATCCTCTTGGCGGTAGATTATGTGTCAAAATGGGTTGAAGCAACTCCTACCCGCACCGATGATGCCAAGGTAGTAGCCATTTTCATTCAAGATAACATATTCTCCCGACTTGGCTTTCCAAGGGCTATCATTAGTGATAGGGGTACCCATTTTTGCAACAAGGTGATTGGAGGCCTTCTCAAGAGGTATGGGGTGAATCATAAAATTTCCACGGCCTACCATCCACAAACAAACGGGCAAGCCGAACTCTCCAACCGTGAAATAAAAGGAATCCTTGAAAAGACGGTTAATCCGGATAGAAAGGATTGGAGCAAGAGGCTAGTTGATGCGTTGTGGGCATATAGGACCGCTTTTAAAACCCCCATTGGCATGTCCCCATTCCGTCTCATCTATGGCAAGGCTTGCCACCTCCCCGTGGAGGTTGAGCACAAAGCCTATTGGGCTATCAAATCTTTCAACCAAAACCAAGATGAGAGCGGTATGCACCGAAAGCTTCAATTACAAGAACTTGAAGAAATTCGCCAAGATGCGTATGAGAACTCTTCCATCTACAAGGAGAAAACACGAAGATGGCATGATGGGATGATAAACCGTCGGGTTTTCAAGGAGGGTGATAAAGTTCTTGTGTTCCAAAACCGGTTTAAGCTCTTTCCGGGCAAGTTGAGGTCAAGATGGTTTGGACCTTACACCGTCAAGAAAGTGTTTAATCATGGAGCTATTGAAGTGGAGGGGCCCGGGGATGGAAAGCTCCTCAAGGTGAATGGCCACCGTCTCAAACACTACTTCCAAGGATGTGCCCGGGAGGGGGAAGAAGAGGTCTTGCTTGAAGACCCCGTTTATGAAAGTTGAAAAGCTTGAAATAGTTAAGTCGAGCCATCGACTCTAAATAAACGGCAAACCGTGTACATACTCTATCCTTGTGAATATTTCTTTGAAGTTTCATTGTTAATTCTTAGTATTTGAGTTATTTTCAATTAGTTAGACATTGCATCAAACAAAATTTTTTGAAGTTACTAACGGTTTTGTGAAGTTTTGCGAGTTTTCGGCCGCCTCGGGATGCGTGCCACGGATAAAATGTTCGGGAATCGATGGAATTTGGATATTGGAGGTTATCATGGACTATTGGAGTGAAAATGCAAGTATGGAGGTGTTTGGAACACTTAGCCAAAATTTGGCTAAGTGCAAAAGGCAAGAAGAACCGGCAGTGCAGGACGCAGCCTGCGTCGTAGGACGCAGCCTGCGTCGTAGGAAGCAGCCTGCGTCGTAGGAAGCAGCCTGCGTCGAAAGCAGATTTCAGCTTTTGTTCTATCTTTTGCCCGAGTTCTTCATAACACCAAAAGCTAATCTTCTTCTTTCATTTTTCACGAAAAACACACCAAACCCAACCCCAATCCCTCAAAAATCCATCTTTCTCCCTCAAATCTTCCAAAACTTTCATCAAATCCATCAAATTCTTCTTCCTAATCATTATTCTACCTTCAATCACCCCAAAATCAATCTCAATCACTCACAATCTCAGAAAATCCGTTTTGAAAACCTAGAATTTTTTTTCCTCAAATTCGAATTTTAGGAACTTTTTTTTGGGTTTTTAAGGTTCTTTTTGGGATTCCCTACCTATTCTAATCATCAAGGAGCTTGAATCTTGTGGAATAGCAAAGGTATAACTTCATACTCAACTTTTCCATTGTTCTTCAAGTTTTTGCTCGAATTAGGCTAGAATTAGTCTTAGGTTGAGTTTTCCCTTGCCCTTGATTGATTGTGTAGTTAGGATTGGACAAAATTTTCTGAGTGAGGTAAAGAAATTCAACAAACACTAAGTTCTTAAGGTGTAGAAATTGTTGCACACCAAGTGTTTGTTGAATTGCTTGAGTGAAAAATCTTTTGAGTGATTGCTTGTTGTTTGTTGTATTGTGTTGCTTGTTGAATTTGCAGAAATGGCACCCAAGATCTCCAAATTGTTTGGCAAAGGGAAGAATAAGAGGGCCACGGTGAGTGAGCCCGACACCGAGGTGGAAGCGGTGTTCATGGACTATGAAAGGTTGAATGTTCAATTTAAGAGAATTTGGGATAAGCTAAACACACAACCTCTCGTAGCCACAAAATTCTTTTGCCCAAACACCCTCCATGCCTTAGGCATGTTCAACTTGACAAGGGACATGCTAGCTAAAGTAGGGCTAGAGGTTTATCTCGAGCCAGACTCCTGGGATCACACCTATAGGAGTTTCGCATACGAGTTTCTAGCAACCTTGTCGGAGTTGGATGTGCCCGAAGGTGAGGAAAAAGCCTACCGATTTCGTTTGAACCAAACTTGGCATAATGCCCCCACTTCCGAAATCCGTCAAATCCTGAAAATCACCAAACAACCCAAAGACATTAGGTGCCCCAAGGGAAGAATGCACACTATGTGGGTTAACATTACAAATTACCACGGCCCATCTAAAGATGCCAAACTTTCAGCCATCACCCACCCCGTACTCCGCCTAATCACAAGATTCCTTACCACCATTTTTAACTCCGCGGGAGAACCCACCAAAGTGCCGGAGAGCATCCGGCTATGTTTGTGGACTATGCTTCCGGAGGGGGTAGGGATCCCGGATTGGGCCGATTTGTTTTTGAGGGCTTGCATTAAACATAGGCAAAAATCTACCAAAGCAAGCATCCATCTTGGGGGGGTGATTTCATTCTTGGTGAGGCACTATGAGGGGGGCATTGGTGATGCACAAGAGGTGAACATTTGTAGGGGATTGGCGAGATACAACCGACTTGGGCTCGAGGAGGTTCATATGTTCAAGACTAGCAAAGAGCAACCCTTGAAAGGGTTTTGGTTGGGGAGTGACGGGCTTGGTTACATGAAGATGCCTCGACCTCAAAACAACCCCTTGCCTAGGGGACCCACAGCGTTGGATTTTTTATGTCCTAGGGAGGAGAGTTTGGGGGAGAGTAGTGAGGAAGCGGAGGTAGAGGAAGTGCCTTTGAGGCAAAGAAGGAGGGTAAGGAGAGAGGGAGGTGAGGGAAGTGAGCGAGTGAGCGAGGAGATCGAGATCCTCGCAATTGAGCAAGGACCTTCCCAAACCACAAATTATCAACAACAACAACAACAACAACAACAACAACAACAACAACAACAACAACAACAACAACAACAACAACCACCACCATTCCATTTCCAATCATCCTTCCAAAGCCACCAAGATACCGACACCCCAATGTTCGATGCGGAGGGTCGTTCTAGCATCCCCGTGGAGCCATGGCAACAACAAATGGCTAACTATTTTGCTAGCACCAACGACGTCTTGAAGCACATTAGTGGGAGGGTGGACGATGCAAACACTTGGCAACAACAACAAGGAGGTAGGCTTGAGTCATTGGATGATTGGCACAATTTAGTGGAGGAGAGAGAAAGATTGAGAGGGGAGGCCGAGAGGGCTCAAAGAGAGGAATGGAGAAGGATGGTAGAAGGGCAAGAGGAAGCCCGCCTTTGGAGAGAACAACAAGATCAAAGGTGGCGGGAACAAAATGAAATGTGGACCACCCAAAATGCTTGGAGGGAGCAAGCTACGAGCCATTTTCAAGCTCAAAATGAGCGCCACCACTCATATCTTCAAGACTCCTATGAAGATGCGGTGGCACAGGAGGACGTCTATGGCTTGGCTAGCTCACTCTTTGGGATGTCCATCCAACAAAACCCCGGCTACCCTTTTCCTTACACCCAAGAGGCTCTTGATGAAGGCCTAGAGCGCAGAAGACGGGTTAGAGAAGAAAGGGAGAGGAGGAGAAACCGAGGAGGTGCCTCGGGTTCTTCTCGTTTCGACAATTGATGAGGTAACATTTTTTCTTTTCTCCTACAATGAGGACATTGTGTATTCTAAGTGTGGGGGAGAAGATTGTACGTAGTTAGTTTGTTTTTGATGCATTGTATTTTATTTGTCTTTATTTTGAAGAAAAAAGAAAAAAAAAAGAGAAAAGAAGAAAAAAATTGAAAATCCCGGCTAGGTGAAAACCCACAAGGGTGGGCACCTAGGCAAAATTGGGAAGGTGGCCGAGGACGGAATGAAAACCCGAAAGGGCATTCCGGGCAAAATGAAAAATCGAGTTGGAAGCCACCAATGAGAGGAAAGGAAAAGCTAAGGTGAAAACCCGAAAGGGCACCTTAGGCAAAATGAGGGATTTTCAAGAAAAAAAAAATGAAAAATGAAAAAAAAATTTGAGCATAATACTTTCTATGATGAGGATTTTGGAGGCATAAGAAGGGACTGATAAGGAGGGAATTGGAAGGAGGCTAGCTTAGGACTTCCTTTATTTTTATTTTGAGTCACAAATTTGGTTCCAAATTGGTGGATTTCTCTTGGTGGTTGCTTGGTTGTGCAAATTGGGTAGTTTTGGGCCAACCAAGTAACCATGCATTACACTAGTGGAGTAATAAGGGGGTGGTATAAGTAGTGGAGTTGCATGAAGTTTGGTGATGAAGGCCATCTCGCTATGCCTTGTGATAAGGCAAAGATGGTCATACTACATTCTTGGGAGCTATAAGAAGGGAGGAATTTTGTGAATTGAGTCGGAGTTGGTGGTGTGTCGAGTCTTGTTTTGAGGGAGTTATAAGTAGGAAGAGGTAAGGGAAGAGTGTTAAAACAACCTTGAGTCAAAAATTTTTCTTTTGTTTTAATAGGTGGTTGTGTTTTGAGGGAGATATAAGAAGGTAGTGGTGAGGGAAGAGAGGTCATTGCCTCCGCATGCTATGTTTGGACTTGTGTTTGCCTTGCCAATCACGAGTTTTACTCGGGACGAGTAAAAGTCCAAGTGTGGGGGTATTTGACAACACCAAATTATGTCGTGTCTAGTAGTATTTTTTAGAGTCTTTCGTTTTACTTTTTACGGGTCATTAGCTTTGTTTTATGTTAATTTTAGTTTTTGTAATAATGTTGGTATTTAGTATTTTAAGTCAATTTTGAGAGTCAAACCCAAAAGTCAATGAAAGTCAAACCCGAAACCCGAGACCCATAAACCCGGAAATTGGAGTGGGCTAGCAATGAATCACCAAGGCATGAAGACCAAACCCAATGGGTCAATGGAAGTCAAGGCGGGGCCAAAAGTCCATGGGTCAACGAAAGCCAAGAAGGAAAAGCAAGGGAAAATTGGGCAGTACACGACGCAGCCTGCGTCATCACGACGCAGCCTGCGTCGTAGGACGCAGCCTGCGTCCTTTCTCAGCACGGAGTTTCTTCATTTTACCGTCTTGTCTTTTGGAAGCCCACCTTTCAAGGCCCCTAGGTTTGCGGACCAAGGGTATATAAGAAGAAAACTGAAGAGAGAGAGGGAGCCAAGCATACAACATTGAACATCATATTTTTCCTTAGAAATTCTCTACTTTGTTCTTCAACTTTGGCTCTTGTAATTAATTTTATTTAGAAATGGGTTGTAATATGAAGACTATGGGTAGCTAATCCTTTCATTACTTGGTGTAGTTTGAACAAGTTCACACCTTTAGCATTGTATGACTCTATAATCCTCTTCTTCTTTATTTAATGCAATTTGTTTATGTTAATCTTTTATGTTGAGTGAATGAATGTTTGGTTTGACTAGCTTGACATTTTGTTTACTTGATAAATGCTTGTTCTTGGTAGGAATTGTCACCCTATGCTTGAATGTGTGAAGTAGACTTGAAAGGCTTCATCTTTGGTTTAAAAGTTTGAGTCTTTTGAGAAATAAATTGTATGTTGTGTGATTTTTACATGGTTTAATGTTGAATTGCATAATTCTAGCTTAATCCTTTGGTTGAATGCTTAAAGCTTACTCCTTTGTTTATGCTTATGTTTTAATAAGTGTTGATTAAGTTGTAAAGAGTCAATTTTGGGTGGTTTAATTCATGCTGACTAATTCTTAGGAGATGGTATTAGATAAATGAGAAGAGAGGAAGAAAGGAGTCATCTTTGCTAATTGTTGTGTTACTTGGGATAATTACACTAAGTATTTTCTCACATATTTGATTACTTGCATTGAAGGTGTTTGTGCTAGTGCCTAAACTAAATTTTCATATTTCATGTTAACTCATCTTTTTACCCAAACTCCCCCAATTATGTTTTCCTACATGTTTCACCATTGTGAATATCATAGTTTGTAATTAATTTAAGTCTTTGTTTTAATTAGTGTCTTAATTAGTAATTAGTGCCTTAATTTGTGATTAGAGTCATTAGTTTTGTTAATTGATATTTTGCAAGAGTCTAGATTAGATTATTTTTAGCTAATACCGCTTTCCCTTGGGTTCGATCCTTTTCTTACCCTTACTACCCTTTTATTTAGGTTGGTTTGAGTCTAGGTAAGGTTTTATAAATTTCTATTTGGTCTAGCTAATTTGCGGAATTAACGACACCGTATTTTAGCCCGTTACAAATAAAGTTTAAAGTTTAAAGTTTTCAGTTATGTACTCTGCCACTCATTTATGTTGTGTACCTCAATAAAGTTCAAGGTGGACCAGTTGGAAATATACATGTTTTGGATCACATTTGGATGTTGTTTCCATGCTACACACCTATACTAGATTCATGTCGTGGGTTATATTGACATATGTGACCATTGAGGGTCCTGTTACGACAAACTGTAGCAAAGGCCGCTTTGATCCTATGTTGGTATGATTGATGGATCGAATTGCATAAGACGGTTAGAATGTTGATAGCATTTTTGAGCTCATAAGGTTATAAAGTGAATATATCTTTCCAGGTGTCACACATTAACTGTATTAGACCTAAGTGGGAGATTGTAAGAATATTTTGGGTCCAATACTATTTATGTGGACACACTATTATACGGATTGTATTTGTTGACTATCATTTAAGTTGGCCCAATATAGTGATCCTTCTATATAATATAATACGTGCATAAATTAATTACGTCTTGTAAAGTATGGGCCGGATATCTTAATTGTGTAGATACCCATAAGGGCTTTAACTGATACATGATGAACGTATTAGACTAAGGCGGCTGATATACGGTAATAGGATTTATATCGCTTGCCTATAGATATGCAGGGTTATGGTCCCTGGCAGCACACTTAACCTAAACTCAAATACATCCCATCAGTAGAGAGAATCCTAAGACAAGTGTGTCTGGTAGAAGGCTATAATCCGGTTACTCCAGTTCATCCTATTCCCATGGATTCATCAAGTACGCTTCCGCTACTCCGGTATACCAATTAATTTAGTATGAAGTTATGGCCTTATAAATGATTAAATCTAACACTTTTCTCTTCACTAGCACCGGCCACATGCTCCATGGTGGGGTGTATGGTCACTTTCATTTTGTTCTTCACAAGAAAGGTTGAGTGTATAGGGTTTATGTAGTAATTATTTGGTCTAATTCTCAATTAGAACAAAATTACAAACTAAAATCCTACCCACTAAACTCACAAAATCGGTGCACCTAAATAAAATGGGTGTCCATTTTATTTTTTCATTTTGTCATTTGTCACATATGTGACATGTGACATGTTACATGTAATTTAGCTTATAAATGTGCATTTAACTAATTTAAATGTAATTTCATAACAAATAAATTAGATTTAACATTTTAAGTCATATTTTATAATTACATGTAAATAAAAATGGGTCATCTCATATTTGTTTAATATAATCTACAACAATTTGTAATTATAATCAACCAATTTTGCTTATGATGAGTCCATTTTATATATAGTTTAACTCCCTAGTTTAGCTCGGTTTATTTGATTATTAGACTTTGTTTAGTATATTTGTGAGCTAATTACGTATTCTAGGTGTATTGCTTGTATTTGTTACATTTTATAGGAATCTAAGCATTTAGAGGCTTTTTCCTAACACAATAGCAAGCACCAAAGTCCAACAAGCTAATGGAAGCAAAATGGACCATGGACGGTTAGAATGGAGAATGACAAGCCAAGCATGAAGATTTGTGAAATGGATTGAAATGCAAATGAGAAACCAAAAATGAAGCCCAATGCAAGGAGCCCACAACTCAACATAGGATGCTCCTTTGGATGCTCAAGGAATCCCAAAACTATGCAATTAACCGGAGAATTAAGGTGCTTAAAGGCATAGCATAAGATTCTTTAAGCATTAAATTGAGCAATTAAGCAATTGTAGCCGGATTAGTGAAACCCCGCCCGATCGGGGTTTCCATTCCCCGATCGGGGTTTGGGCTCTGTGAATGCATACGTTTCAACTCCCTCTCCATATATAAAGGAGAGGGACCTCGACACTTATCCTTTTTCATATCTTGTAAATCATCTTGTACATCATTCTACACTCTAAAAACACTCCTTTACATAATATCATTAGTCATTAGATTAGGTTTAGAATAGTTTAGTTTCCATTAGTTGTTACAAATTATTCCTTTTAAGTATTCCAATTTATATTACAAGTTCATTTGCAATTTAATTAGTTCCATTGTGTTCTTCAACTCCAAGTTTCATTTCCTTTGTTGAGGTAATTCTATTTCTTGTATTGTTTTGTTATTTCTTTTGTCATTTCCATTATTAGTTAGTTATCATGTTTACTTTATCATTTGTTATTAGATTAATTATCATTATGCAAGAGTAGTTACTTTATCTAGGGAATTAAGGAAGCCATGCATAAATAATATTTGCAATTGTTGAAATGAGATGTTATGATATCAAATAGTTGTTTCTATCACATGCTTGCATTGTATTGTTAGTCTTTGATTATTGATCACAATCTTTGATTAAATTCGTTAATTCTTTCTATAAGTCGAGAGGCACGGAATTGAATTAGACTAAGCATGTGTTAGTAGATCGACCTAACCATAGCGAGAGTTCGTTAGGACCCGATTTGTGGTTGACACTAATATCGAGAGGTGGGTGTCTTTAGCCTAAAAATTATCGTTATTATCAATTTCCTAGTTTGACTTGAGCATTTACATAATTTGCATGTGTGACCCGAACGCCCTAGACTCTTCCTTTATTATTGTTGTTTCATAAACCCTACCAAACCAATCGATAACCGACTTTGATAGAATTCACTCCATAAAAACTTGCTAGCAACTCCCGTCTCCTTGTGTTCGACCCCTATTACTACATTCATTTGTGTCTAGGGTATTTATCTTTGATTAGGTGAGCGATAGCCTATCAGCTTATTTCAATTGTTTCATAAACACAAGGCATTATTAGTAATATAACAATTAAATTACTAAAATGAATCTTATTTAATCATATTACAATAAGATATAATTCTCACTTACAATATAAACTTAGTTCAATTCAAGGGATCAATTAATCTGTATCGCTATACAACTAATTAATATACATGATTAGTGGATTGTCCTTTAGGTGTGACCTCAAGGGATCAACTCATCACCACTGTCATATGACGGTAACGCCAAACTCAAATGAGTCAATTGTTACCGATTAATGTTGACCAGTTGACTATAATATTAATCAATCCTTTGTATTCTTATTATTGAGATTTAATTATGTGATCGCACTATTGTTGAGGACATTCACTTCAACAGTTTGGCATTTCAATTGTTTAAAATTTGTGTCCTTTACTATTGTACAAATTAAAAAAATAATCATAAAATGGGTTGCCATCACTCATTTTCGATTTACCGATAAAAAATAAATTTAGAAAGACATTTTTCGAGAGGAGGGCAAACTTGGAAAAAAATGAACTTTAGAGAAAGATGAGTAAAAGATGGGCGGTCTTTAGCAATTTTATTCTTATATGAATTATATAGACATCATGTGCTTATCATGTGCATATTAGGAGTTAGGATGGTGGCATACTTGGCATCGTATAACTATTGTCAACACATTTCTCCTTCGGTTACTTGTTAGGTTTTTTTTATAAGATAAAGAAACTAGATTGACCAAAATCAGTATATAACATCCTTGCAAATGAGAAAGGTAAAACAAAAATCACTTGATTTTCAAAATTTCCAGGAATCAAACATGATAAAAGGACATTATTAAAGAGGAAACTCTCATTAAAAAAGAATCTACATTAGAGGCACAATAAAAAATTAAAGAATCCCTACTTCTTTAAAAGTAAGAGGTTCTAAAATATTCATAGCAATAGTAAAATATGTTTGCCCTCACCTCCTCACGTGACTCCTCCATTCAGCAGTCTTACTGATTCTTCCAGATTTAAGAAAATCCTCTCCTTCACTTCTTTTACACTCTCTACAGCTCTTTCTACCGAAGTCATTCATTTCTTTTCAATCCTAAACTTCTTTAACTCAAGCAGACCCCAAATCTACAGTGCACATAAGACAGAGATTAATGTTAATCCGGTGGGGTCGTAGTTCACGTTCATTATTTCAAGATTGTACAGAAGGCACCAGATATTCGATAACCTTTTTAGCAAGAGTGTCACTTGCATCCATGGCACTATTACAGCAATCGATGAACATTGGTTTGTCGTTACGGCTGCCCTTAGGGTAGGTGATGGTCACCCAGGAAGTATACCTACCACCTCCGTGAGCAATTGTCTCACGTTGAGTGCTCTGTATCGTTCGCATTAATCCTGTTTATGAGCGTCGTATGGTCAAGGATTAAAGGTCTGTGCCCAGGAGGCGGTGCCGCTGGCATTACCTCGGCTAGTGGAACACTATTGGTGCCTTTGATCAGATTACCCATTTCAGTTCGCTTTGAACCGTACAGACCAACGCATCGTGTTATTTCCATTTTCCTTGTCATTGAAATGTCCTCAAACCAAACTTCAAACTTATTTACAAGGTCCATAACAGCTTTTTGTGCAGCCTTTTCACAAGAGCATTGGGCGCTCAAGGATGTGCCGCCCCGAGACGGAATGCAGTTTTTACGCACTAAGAAATTGAGCACTACTTGATGCGCCTATTTATAGTGTTTCATAGTTCCGGAGTAATAAAACAACCCCTTTCTTTCACTATTTTTCTGTAAGTAGAGACATCATGTCTCTATAATTCGACACACCGAAATTGATTTCCTCAACTTCTTTTCTCCCTCCTTGCACTACAAAGAATGCGCGGGATACTGATGGACAACATGTGACGAAATACAAATCCGTCACAATTCTCGGGTTTGTAACGGATTTGTGATATAAGTCTCTTTATGACGGAATATACGTCACATGAAAAAGGCGCGTTGGCCAAAGTCAATGGCGCTATTTATGTGTAACGGTTTGTGACAGTTCCGTCACATAAATGAGTGAGCCAGATCTTTATTTGACCTAGTAAGAAACCATGTGACGAAATATCCGTCACAAAAGTCAAAGAAAGTCCACTTTTATGACGGATATTCCGTCACATAGCCACCTACCCAGGTCAATAATTGGCCCGATCATTCACCTTAATTATGTGACGGATATTTTG
This sequence comes from Heliosperma pusillum, assembly GCA_022085475.1. NCBI lineage: Eukaryota > Viridiplantae > Streptophyta > Magnoliopsida > Caryophyllales > Caryophyllaceae > Heliosperma > Heliosperma pusillum. Next base: position 7,740 of record JAIUZE010009157.1, on the reverse strand, counting down.
TCACAAAGTCAAAGAACGTCAACTTTCGAATATTATCCTTTCCAGCACATTTGTCTTCACTTATACGCATCCCGCGAACCTTTCCAGAAGGTCATCTATCTTAAGACTACTCTCGGCCAAACACGCTGAACTGTGAGTTGTTTTGCATTAATAACCAATAAAGAAAGTGCAATATGTTTATATGTGTAGTACTTTCAATATCTTTAAGCATTAGTCATTTAAATCTATCAAAGAATCTCTTTAAGGAGGTACCCCACGTGAATAACGTTGTCGGTATGGAGTATAGTACAGGCGACTCTAAGAGGATGGTGAGGAAGGGGTTAAGATTTGGGTAGTTGTACGTTTTTTTTTATATTTTTCTCATGATTGGGGTGATAAATGAGAGGGGAATACCGTATATGGGGAACAAATGTGCGGGATTTCGGAAGTCCCATATAAATGGAGGGAAATTAAAGAAAGAGGGAAGCTATTTTGGAGGGGAAAACAAAACAAAAGAAAGTCAAATGGGTTCTCCCATGTGGAACATTTAAATGATCGAGAACATTTTAACTTTACGAAATTTATACAAAATGTTGTGTTTGATAAAAGGTTGTATGTCATAAAAAGATGGTGTTTCACGAGTTGTGTTTGACAAAAAACTGACGGTATTATATTTCTTAAGTTTAAAACGGGTCAAATATTTTTATATGGTAGTAATAAAAACAAATTTTTTGTCATTTTCAAGGCAACAAGTGGGATGCTTTGTTATTTATTTTAAGACGAATAATTTCCGTCTTAAATAGACAAGACTTTGTAGACAAAAAAATTCTTAAAATAAACCAGCAATGTTATAATATGTAAAGAATGTGATAGAGATGTCTCTCCTTCTCATTATTACAATGAGGGTATATATACACACAAATGAATATGGGTTATGTCATGGGGAAATAAAAGGACTAATCTAGATACATCCTACATTGAAAGACTATTTAAAGGTATTCATAATACATGTGACTTATGGGCATGCACAATAAGTTTTCAAAACACTTCCCCTTGGATGTCTATTCCTGAAGAAGATACTCTGATGAAAACCTTCCTACAAAAACCTCGTGGGAAAAACACTAGTGAAGGAAAAGTACACTGATCTCCAAACACGCATACGCATAGCAACTTGCCTCGTTAAAACCTTTCCATGAAAAACCCAGTGGGACAAAACATGGATAAGGAAAAAGAATACAACACGTGTTACTCCCCCTGATGATTATATAACTTGATATATCTTGAAATCCATACTCTGATGTAACTTCTCGATCGTTGAAATGGAACCATCGTAGTTGATAAACTCGATATCTTTAAATCAATAGAAATCCTTGGTAATTTCAATATATTATTTCTTCAAAACACACAATCTAGATATAGATATTCATGATGACTTTCGAGCATGTTGAGATTGTTGGAGCCAGCGTCCTCCACAGTTCGTGCAATAACATAAATAAATCTCTGTAGGTTCACAGGGTATACTTTGTGTAATAATCAGTTGATTAACGTTTATCAATAACGGTTGGCTTGCTAGATAAGTTTGACGTTATTGTCATACAGATGGCGATGATCAACTGGTCCCTAAAAGTCACACCTAAAGGATGTGTTTGAGAGATGTGATTATTTGAGAAAATAATCATATTGATGCCCTATTATATGACTAAAAGGTTAGTAAGTGTATTTGACTAAAAGGTTAGTCAATGTGATGATGAGACGATTATTTAATAATGATTAAATAAAGTTAGCTGAGACGAATTAACTGTAATTCGTAAATTGAATATAAAATAATATATTTAATTGTTGAATATATAATGTAAGCTAATTAAACATAAACCGTTATAATTAATTGGCAAATTATAAATATACGGATATTTATAATTAATGATGTATTATAATGTCGGTCCATGTAAAAACGACGATTATAATATATTACATTATATTGGAAGCTAACATGATCAAAAACGAAAGTATCCAGATACACTCGGTTTTTAGTCAATGGGTAGTTATTTTGAGGAGAAAAAAAAATCTCCCCATAAAACCCTAGTAGGAGTGCCGTGAGAATGAGAAGAAAAAGGGAAGCGGGAGAAAATTCTAAACCTAATTCTATTCTCACTAGTGCCTCCATCACACAAAAACACAAAAACTAAAAGTTAACAGTAACTTTTGATTCTTTTCTTGCAAATACAAGGGCATTTCTCGATCAATCTTGGGTGAGACAATTAGAGGATATCTACTTTGATATCTGTTCTTAGGCCGAATTTGCGAGGACTAAAGGTTATTCCTAATCCTTTTGATTTTATGCAATTTTGTTTATGACCCGTTAATCATATAAATCGTAATTTCATTTTAATCATGTTAGATTAAAGGGATGTATACGGATATATTTCCACAAGTGGTATCAGAGCCTTAGGGCTATGAAATTATTTTATGTGATTTTCATAAATTTTAATTGTATGATTATTGAAAGAAAAAAAAATCCGAATTTTTTTTTAAACTCACGGTTTTATTTTTTTGCCGTGATGGTTATTTTTTTTTAGGGTTCCATTATAGATTCATTCATATTATTGTTTTAATCGGTTAAAGATGATAATATATGAATTTGTTGATATTTTAATTTAATAAGGATTAAATTAGAATGTAAATGGAATTGTATTGGATGTTAATGAACATCAATTTTTGTGCTATATATTTTCGGTATAAACTGTTTTAGATGTTCATATTAAAAGGTTAATTTGAATCATCTATTTGTATCAATGTTTAATAACGATTAGGCATTGTTTGTTTTGTACCGATCTAGTTAATATAAGCTTGATCGAATTAAAACGGTTTAATTTGATTAATTTTTTTTTTGCTGCCCGTGTTACTGTTCACAGTTATAAAAAAAAAAAAAAAAAATTCCCTGTTTTTTTTAAAAATGGCAGCATCAGTTTTTTTTGTGTATTGGTTTTTCGGTTTTTGTTATAAACCGAGAGAAAAGAAAGAAGAGAAAAAAAAAAATTTGGGACTGGTACTGTTCGCGTGAACAGTGATCAGAAGAAAGAAAAAAAAAATTTGTTTTTTTTTTTTTTTGGGCATTATAAAGATAATGTTTGTTTGTTTGTTATTGTGAAAAGGTTCACAATAATGATACCCGATTATTTTAAAAAGGTTTAAAATAAAATGGATTATGAAAGATTAAAATTGTTGTGGGCAATTAAGGAATTGTCACATAATTTTGATCGTATATAATGGTGGTTTGGATAATTAATCAACATAATTAATGAATTATGTCTTGTAGAATTAATTTATATAGTTGATGCATTTTATTTTTGTCGAATGAATGAATGAATGAATGGTTTTATTTACGTATTTTTGCAATTGGTTAAAAAATGTAATACCTAGTGTGGCCTTAGTTAATCATGTTTTCGTAATGATGGAAACATGGTTTGGATGTATTTATGAGATCTCGAATCTCCTTTTATTTCTTTTAATTATGTTTTTGGAATTAGAATGTAAATAGGTTTATTTTGTAATTTTAAAAATGTAATTTAAGAAGACTAAAGATGGAGAACGGATGCTCACTCCCGCTACATGGACCAAGATGAGACAAAGTCAAGCTTCTCGGGTCCATTAGGATGGATTCCAAACTTGTATTTACTGTTCATTTTGGTAGATAGGCCACACTATGACCGTTGTAATAGATTACGTATTTTTCGTTCTTTTGCTTTTCATTCACATGTTAAATAATTGCATCATATTCCGCCTAAACCAAACCACCTAAAATGCATGAAAAATGATTCATATAGTTTGAATTTTCATCATAGACATACAGATGTCACTCGTTCATAGGGCCATCACCTTAGTCTAAATCATTCACGAAATGCTAGAAATTTGTTCACTTAAAATGACTTAAATTTAAGATGATCGGATCTTCCTCTAAAATGAAAATTGAGATTAGTCTTTATAGGGATAACTACTATGAACCCCTTCTTCGTCGGAAGTCATAATATGACCCCTTCTACGTTGGGTAAGTAGTGAGTGTTGACCTATTTTATCTCAACATTATAGTACGAGTAATATCTCGTGATTATGATGGACTAAAAGATAGAATTTACATAAATTTATCGACCGAGAATTTTAAAGGTAGAATTAGCCAAGAGGTTGGCTTATCAATTTACAGAAATTGAGTCTTGGGATCATTTATATAATTCTTGAGGGAGGTCAATTGTATAAATGCATGAGTCATCGCATTAAACAGTTTTTGCATTAAGACTTAATTTTTAAACGATGAAACTTATCATATTCATTTTCTTTTTCCACAGTTTTCGAATTCGTTATATACAGATATAACTGCTAAATAACAATATGGCTGGCCATACTGATGACCCAATGCCAAGTGCCACGCTCAAACGTGAATCCTGGCTTAAGATGTTTATGGACAACATGAATCAGTCCACGCGACTGAAGAATGATGGGTCCAACTTTGCGGACTGGGAGGCGGCATTACGGAATGCTGCCATTGCTGACGGTAAGCTCAAGTACTTGACTGAGCCACTACCGCCAAACCCAGGCCCCAATGCAAGAGCAAATAAATCACTTGCTTATAGTGATTTCGTAATGGAGGCGGGTGCGATAAAGAACGTACTCATCTTTTCAATGGAATCAAATTTGCAAAGGCGATTCATTGCCCATGGTGCGAACAAGATTTTCACCACGCTCTCTAACGAGTTCTCGAAAGCTCCGAGGATCGTTAGCTATGAGCATACCTGTCGCTTCTTTGAGGCCAAACTCCAGAAGGGCCAAGCAGTTAGCCCACACATTCTTGAGATGATTGAGAATGTCGAGAAACTGGAGGCACTTGGTTGCAAAATCGATGAGAAGATCGTCATAGACCGCGTTCTTCATTCACTTCATGATGGTTTTGCCCTTTTCAGGGCAAATTACTATATGAATGATATGAAGAAGAGTCTTCATCAGCTCCACTCACTCCTTGTACAGACAAAGAGTGATCTGAAATTGAGTGGGAGTCTGAAACAAGACGTTCTCATGATTGCCAACAAGGGAAAAGGTAGGGGCAAGGCTCACGCCAACCTAACTGTAGGGAAAGCCAAAATTCAAAAGGCCAGGGCAAGGCAAGAGTGGGCCTGGTGAGACTAGCGGTAGCTCACAAGGCAAGACAAAGAGCGATGAAGGTAACGTGGAGTGCCACCATTGCCACAAGTTTGGGCATTGGAGGAGGAACTGCCTCGTGTACCGTGAGGACATAAAAGCAGACCGCGTCTCTCCTGTTGGTATGTCTTCATATTTTATTCATATGATTGAGATTAATCATGCAAGTTTCGGAACTTGGGTACTAGATACTGGTTGTGGTTCTCATCTGTGCAACCATTTGCAGGGCCTAAGAAACATCACAACTCTCGCAAGGGGTGATGTGGACCTGCGAGTGGGGAATGGAGCAAGAGTAGCTGCCGTTTCAGTGGGAAAAACATATGTAATCCAACTCCGAGAAGTGGATTTGAGTTAATTCTGAATAACTGTTACTATGTACCCAGTTTATCTAAAAACATTATTTTTGTTTCCGTACTTTATAAGGACGGTTTTTCGTTTGTAATAAAGGATAATAGCTGTATTTTCTCTTTAAACGAAATGATTTATGGTAAAGCAGTTTCCATGAATGAGATTTATGTTTTAGATCAAACCACAGATATAATGCATGTGAGTAGTAAGAAAGCAAAGGTTGGTGACAAAGATCAAACCTATATATGGCATTGCCGTATGGGACACATAAATGAAAAACGCGTGAAAAAGCTCATTGATAATGGGGGACTATTACCCATTTGATATGAATCTCTTTGGAACGTGTGAATATGTCTCATAGGCAAAAATGACTCGAATTTCCTTTCAAAGGGTTGGAATCGCGCGTGCTGACCTATTAGGACTTCATACTACTGATGTGTGTGGACCTATGTCAATCAACGCTAGAGATGGCTATAGATATTTTATCACTTTCACGGACGATTTAAGTAGATATGGATATGTCTACTTAATGAAGCATAAAAGTGAGTTCTTTGACAAGTTCAAGGAATTCCAGAATAAGGTTGAAAACCAACTGGATAGAAAGATTAAAGCACTACGTTCAGATCGTGGTGGCGAATATCTTTCGAATGAGTTTGATCAACACCTTAAAGACTGTGGTGTAGTACTACAGTTAACTCCACCTGGAACACCACAATTGAATGGTGTGTCCGAACGGAGGAATCGAACATTGCTTGATATGGTTCGATCCATGATGAGTCACACGGTTGTGCCTGACTCATTATGGGGATATGCTCTTTTGTCAACTGCTCTAATACTTAACCGAAGTCCGTCTAAAGCTGTTGACAAGACTCCATATGAATTATGGAAGGGAACAGTCCCTAACTTGTCCTTTATTCGGGTTTGGGGCTGCGAGGCTTATGTCAAGTGGAGACCTGACGATAAGCTCGGCCCACGATCGGTCAAGACATACTTTATTGGTTATCCAAAAGGGATGTTTGGTCATTACTTTTACTCGCCTACCGAACATCGAGTTTTTGATGCGGCTAGTGCGACGTTCTTAGAGAAAGAATTTCTCGAGAATAGGACAAGTAATGGAACCTTCGAACTGTCGGAGATTCAAGAACCAACAACCGAGCAACCAATGGAGGAAAATGTTCCTTCATCATCAGCTGCGGTAAATATTCCTTTGGAACCTAGGAGGTCGGGTAGACACTCTATTCCTCCAGACAGATACATTGGTATGGTCGAGGAAAATGAGAGTGATGACGTTTTACTCCTAGAGAGTAACGAACCCGCTACCTATAAAGGTGCCATGAATGTTACGGACTCTAAGCTATGGCTTGAAGCCATGCAATCCGAGATGGGACTCTATCTATGAAATGATGTATGGGCCCCCATCCCTGGTTGACTACCTTGATAGGTTCGTCCTCTTCAGTGCAAATGGCTTTAAAAATAAAGCATTCTGTAGAAGGACAACCAGATACATACAAGGCACGACTAGTGGCAAAGGGTTTCACTCAAGTGCAAGGATTGCACTATGATGAAATTTTTGCACCCGTAGTTATGCTGCGTTCCATTCGGATAATCTTAGCGATTGCCGCTTTTCATGACTATGAAATTTGGCAAATGGATGTGAAAAACGCCTTCTTAAACGGTTATTTGGAGGAGGAGTTGTACATGGTACAACCAGAAGGTTTCATTGATCCTAAAAATCCTAAGAAGGTATGCAAGCTTAAGCGTTCCATCTATGGACTTAAACAGGCTTCTCGGAGTTGGAATCATCGTTTCGACCAGGTGATAAAAGAGAATGGATTTACTCGATCGGTCGAGGAAACCTGATCTATATCAAGTCGAGTGGGAGCAAGATTGTCTTCCTAATATTGTATGTCGATGGCATACTCTTGATTGGGAATGACATACCTCTCTTAACTTCGGTAAAAGTTTGGTTAAAGAACCATTTCCAGATGAAAGATCTGGGCCAGGCACAAAGAATTTTGGGGATCCGTATCTACAGAGATAGATCACTACGGATGTTATCCCTCAGTCAGGAGTCTTATATAGATAAGATTCTTGAGAGGTTCAGCAGGACCAACTCCAAGAAGGGGAGGGGGAACCTTCCAATGTCTCTGGGATGCATTTGAGTAAAGTCAGGCAACAAAAGACATCGGAAAGAGGTCGAGCGCCATGAGGTCGGATTCCTATGCA
>JAIUZE010009156.1:0-11610 GCA_022085475.1 Heliosperma pusillum | reverse complement strand
GATAGGATTTGGCTTGCATTTGCTCCTCTTTGGGTAATAACCTATAAAACTATAACACAACCCAAAGTAGCAAATAGAGGAATAATAATAGCTAAAAGTTACGTAATAAGCATAGAAATGCATGTTAAATAAGAGAATAAACGCATATGAAAGACACGCATCAAACAGTCCCTTGTTGTCAGTCCATTTGATTGTTTTCCTCCATCCAGATGTAGTCTTCCGAGGATCTACATACGTGATGAGGGTAGATGGATTGAAACGGTCGCTTCTCATGATCGTGGTTATCAAATCTTCGTTTGACACCCTTGGTTTATTTTCTTCTCCGAAGAGGAGACCCATAGCTTTCCCATCTTTGATTGGGGTGGTCTTCTTCTTTACCGTGGCTACAGTCATGACATCGTCAGGAATGTAATTGCAGTTTTGGAATATCTTGATTTCAGGGACCCATTTGTTGGCCTTTGAGTCGAAGATTGGTTAAGGAAAATCCAAACATGACACGTCTTTACCAGCTTTTATGAAGTAGCCATTTAGAGTTAAAAAGTATGGCTTCATGTTAATGTCTCAACCTTCGGTCAAGATCCTAATATCTTAGAGGTCTCGCCAGTTGGCTTGTACCCTAGCCCGAATCTAGTTCCTTTGGGGAGGGGTGGCTTCATTTCAAGGACATTCTTCCTTCGAGGGTACAAGGAGAGACCGAAATACTTCCCGGTTTCGAGAACCATTTTGCAAGTATGGCTTTCAGTGTACAAGTCCATGTTTGTCATTTCGAATCCAGATTCGATCGCATTGACGACCTCAAATCCGTAAGATTCAACTGTGGTATCAATTTGAACTTCCGAGGTTATGTCCCCTCCCGTCACTACCATTGGAGTAGCATCGATAGTTATCACCTTGCCTTGGAGTGGGGTCTTGATCTTCCGATGTAGGGTGGAAGATACGGCCTTTATAGCATGAATCCATGTCCTACCGAGCAACAAGTTGAAAGATGCAGCGACATCTATCACTTGGAAATTCATCCGCTTTTTAATTTTTCCCACACTCATGCTTAAAGTGACGAGTCCAGTTACTCGATGCACAGTGCCATCGAATGCTCGGACCGTTTGCGTGGTGGGTATAAAATCGTTCTTCTCGAGACCTAGAATGAGGGCCGTCCTTAGTGGGAGGACGTTGACCGCGGAACCGTCGTCGACGAGAGTCATTGGGAGTCGTTTGTGACGGCATTCTACCGTGATGTACATAGCCAGGCAATGTTTGGGCCTGAAGGAGGGCAAGCCTTCATCAGAAAATGTCACGACATTAGTAAGCCGTGGTCGGTTTTGGGAAACGAATGAAATCATATCATCCGGAGAGGTATTAGGTGACACCGTCATGTTCATTAGTGCTTGAATTAGGGCTTGTCGGTGTTTGAATGAACTCAGTATAAGTTCCCAGATAGAGACATATGCCTTAGTCTTTTGTAGCTGCTTGATGAGGGAAGCCTCTGAAATCGAACCCTCACCAAGTGCTTTGACTATGGTGGTCTCTTTGGGTGGTGTAGTAATTACAACATTCCCAAAAACAGAAGGACAAATTATCCTTTCGTTGAGGGGAGAGTGAGCCGAGCGAGCCAAATGGTTAGCTCGCGGGAGTCTCTTCTCATTCTTGATATATCCTCCCGAGTTAAAGGAACGTTCGCACCTTCGGCGAGATAGATGTCTTCTTCATCGTCATCCCAAATCCCATTAATTTCATTCCCACTTTGGAGAATGTATGGTGTGCAGTCGATAACGAAATCCCCGATTTGAACTTCGTTCTTGGCTCGTGGGAGATATTTAGAACAGTCTACGTAGACCGTCCCGACGTAGAACCCAGTGAGACGGCAAATAGGATGGATTAGGTGAGATACATCCATGTTGTCTTGGACAAATATGGCATTTGTGTGATTACCGAACGGGTTGTACATGTTGTTGGGTTTAACCGTCGGGATTGGAATTGTCCCATTCTCGATCCTATCTTGGATCTCATGCTTAAGGTGAAAACAATCCTCCGTGTCATGCCTCTTTCCTCGGTGATAAGTACAATAAGCGTTCGGCTTGTACCACTTTCCTTGTCGTTCGACAGGTGGGTCTGGGGTGGGACCGATAGGATCCAACTTCCCCTGTGCCGAGAGCCTTTGGAGTGCATAGGTGTAGGTACTCCCAATGTTAGTGAACACCCTAGGCTTTTGTCGTTGTGGCCCTTTAGGAGTTCCTCCTAGAAGGCTAATAGCTTGGATGTGATTACTAGAAGAGGGTGCCTTTGCTTTGAAGGACGAGGCACCTTGATACCCTTTAGGCTTTTCGGCCTCAGCGATCCGGACATCATCTTCAATATTCCTCCCGACTCGAATGAGTTCCTTAAACGATCCAAAGTTTTCATATTTGATAGCATCCAGTGGATTCTTGACGAACTTATTTACCATTTCCGTCTCTTCGGGTCTTTTTTATGCTTAACGCTTTCAGCACGCCATCGAGTAAGGAATTTAGTAAATTTGTCTCTTTCCTTTTGAGTCATCACTTTGAGAGTTGTCATAGTGGTTTGAATCTCAGCATTATCAGCAAAATGCTTACAGAATTCCACCGCAATGTCTTCGAATGCCGGTAAATTCTTTAGATCTAGCCCATGAAACTAAGCCTTCAGATGTTCTGCGAGCGACTGAGCGAAAATGTGAGATAACATTTCTGCAGGTACCCCTTTCAGCGCAAGGTACTCCTTATAAGAACGGATATGCTGAAGTGAGTCTTCAGTGCCTTTTAATTTAGGGATATCGGCCAAGACAAAGTTGGTGGGCAACTTATCCTGAACTGGAGTATACCCCCGAGCATTTTCATAGTGTATGTTTTCACCCCGAGACAGCTTGAGGCAATCTTCAACCAACTTAAACCTTTTCTCGAACCCAGTTTCAGGTGGAGGATGAGGTGGAGCTTTAATACCCATATTAGCCTCGAGACTAGCCAACCATTCGACCACCTAATCGAGACTCGTTGTGAGCTTTTCGACTGAAGCTTCCATTGCTTTCTGACGGGTTTGTAGAGGCCTTTCTACAATAAAACCCCGAGCAAAATCAGTTACCAAATCAAGATCCCTTGCACAAATAGGACTCGACTCACAAAAGAAACAACAGACTCTTCAAGACTCGACATTGGACTCGAACCCGGAGAGCGAGTAATCTGGCCCACTCATTTTGGGTCAAACACGACTAAGACTGGTTTTTCAAACCTAGACGCGGTTACAACATGGCATTAGCTTAACTCGGTGTGACTAACCCGTGCTTGAACCAAACATGGTTCTTGGGCTCGTGATAAACATCCATGTGATCTAGTTAGGACGTTTTAGGTGGATCGACTCAGACCAAATGGTCGATATTCACGACTCGGACCCAAAAATCGACTCGGGTGATCCAAATGGCACGTATGGGGATGGACAAACGAGACACGACTAGATTGACTCGACCTAACTGACTCAAACTCGATTCTGGGTTTGAGTAAGGTTCGATTCATGATTCGATTGAATTTGAAATTAAAACGGGCAGCATGCCGACTTAAAATGGCTTGATTTTGGTTTGAGGAAAAGATCTAATTCTAATCCGGCAGCAGTTCGACTTGGAAATGGTTCTTTCGTCAAAAGAGGTGATTTTGAAGAATTGGTTCAGATTTTCCTATAATCCTATTTGGGCAGCATTTCAGCTAGAAAAAGGCTCTTTTTGCAAAAGGGTCGAATTTGAAAATAATTTGGATTTTTCAAATCCTAAATGGGTAGCAGTTCAGCTAGAAATGGATCTTTTTTTCAAAAGGGTTGAATAAAGAGAAATGGGTTTGAAAAGTTTGACTTGAAATTTGAAAAATGGGACGTTTTGAAACGGGATTTTCGAAAAAAAGAGACACGGGATCCACATAGCATGTAGTCATTCGTATGTTAGGGATGCAATACATGGGCTAGACTCTTCTAAGTCTCGGTCGGTCTCTAAAGAGGGTCTGTGCCAATGAAATTGCTTTGTCGGGGTACCAATATACTCCTCACAGCTTATAGCAAATGACATGTATAAGGTGGCCAACCTCCACGATTCACCTTGATATTTAAATCAGACACGGTGGACGTCATTTTCCTATCATGGGGCGAAATCCGAAGGAGAAAATGGCCCAATCTTAAAGTCTCAAATGAGTTTATGGATGATTAAATAAAATAAACATGACAAGTAACCTAATATCCATTCATTTTCTTTTCAAGGTTCACGGTCCCCAGCGGAGTCGCCAATTTGTGGATACGGGAAATCGCTTCCATGGGTAACAAACGCGACTTTTAAAAGTCTTTGAAAAACACATTTTAAACCTTAGCATTTGAAAGGAGTCGCCACTAAAGTTTTATGGAATTTAGAAAACCGATTTAGAGATAAAAGACTCTTGTGAGGTTACGTGTTAGGAAGACAATTTTAACTTCATTAAAAAAGCACCCAATCCCGCTCGTAATAAAACGGTCTCTACTAAGCATAATGAATCGCTATTTGGAACGAGTCATATGAGATGCAACCATGCAATTTAACCCTAACATGTGATGTCAGTTCTATGTCAGTTTTAATGCAATTAACTTTGTCAAAGTTGTTTAGCATGTGAGTTCATTTAAAACTAATCTAGTTATAAACAAACAAAAGAGAAGGGAAGAGACCACTCTTACTCGTAGCATAAGAAAGATTAACGCACATTAAGGATTAGTAAATAACACATACAATATGAACAAGACGAAAAAAAACAAGAATCGACATATGAATGACAACAAAACAAAGAAAAAGACAAGAGATCCTTTTGTCTCAAGGTTACTCGATCGAGTAAGTTGTACCCGGTCGAGTGACTATGGGACAGAGTTGAAAGAACACAGTGTTGGAGTAGGTGTCCTCCACAATAGTGCGCCACATGATAAATCTTATTAAGGAATATAATTGGGATATCTATTGAATATATATATGATTAGTCAGTTGATTAACGTAAATCAATAACGGTTGGCTGACTAGAGTTTGACGTTATTGTCGTTTGACGGCGGTGATCAACTGATCCCTTTCGGTCACACCTAAAGGATGAAATCCAAATAGTAACTAATTATTTGTATACGATACAGTTATTAGTACATTACATATATTCGATATGTACGAGAGTTAATTGTTAGAAATTGAGTTAAGAACTCAAATTCGATTAAACTTATTTTTCAATTATGCGATAATTGACTAATAAATTTATATCTTATTTTAATACGATTAAATAAGATTTAACTTAGTAATTAATCGTTAAATTACTAAATTAGTTGAGGTTTTGAGATAGAGGTAATTAGTTAATTATATTTACAAGGAGTTGTAAAATAAATTAACTAAGCATTGTGGGACCCATTATATATTGATATAATGGTAAAATATTACTTAAAATGTTAAGTACATATTATTTATTTAATTGAGTCATATAATTGTTATATGATCAAATTAACACTTAATTATACAAGATAATTAACCATATGATCAATAAGTATTTGTGAGACAAATATCAAAAATCAAAATGGACCAAACTAGGCCATAATGGCCGGTTATGTTGCTAGTTACATGGTGATGATTGTTGCTCTTATTAACACTCTTTAGTTACCAATTGAAAGTGACATATCAAGTAGAAATAATCATCACTTATACTACAACACTCCACTCTAATGCATGTGATCAAATTAAACAAAATAAGAGTCCTTTTTGGACAATATGGTCCGGCCATATTGGCTTTAAAATGAGCAATTGTGTTCATTTTTCAACTACTTCATTTTGTGCAATTTTACACTTCTCTCTAAAATCCTTCCTCTCACTAAAAACTCTCATATACTAATATTTCCTAAGTATTACTAGTGTAGTAATATAGTCTAATATTAGTAGTATATCATCTATCTTATTATCTAGTTAATAATAAGGGTAGATTATTTGGTGTCATCTTGGTGCAACTTGAAGGAGGTCTTCTAGTTTGGAGATTACTTGTGTTCATCCACATTTATAGCTCAAGAACAACAAGAAGGAGTTCTTGTTGTGCCCATATAATTTCCATATCAATGTGAGGAAATTTCTTCTTTATATAAATGTCTTTATATTTGCATGCATGTTACATAGATCATTAAATACTAAATTAACAAGTAATTTAGCAACTAATTAGAGGAGTCTAATTAAGGTCTATGGAATTTCATGTGGTATCAGAGCTAGCTTGTAGCATGCATGTTCATTTTGGACATTTTTATTAAAGTTATAAGATAACTAATAAATCAAAGATTTTGATTTAAAATACGATTCTGACAAAAAATTGGTTCATGTATACCTACTGATCTCAAAATGTTGTGGTCAAATTTCTGATCTTAGGGGATAATTGCATTTATTTTGATTTTGGCGTGTAAAACCGAGGTAAACATGCATTTCTATTAGTTAAAAGTTAAACTAAAATAGTTGGCATTTGATTATGGACATAAATTTAAAAATGGATCTCACATGCATGTCTTACATATTGTATGTAAAATTTCGTGACTTTTACTTATGTATTGCATGTTTATTGATTTTTATACGATAAAAGTCGATAATATAAGATTATAATGTTCATAAAATTGAAACGTCCATTTCTGGTCTTGAAAAATTTTTGTACATTTTAAATTCTGATGTTGATACGCTTGGTGAAATTTCATAATTTGTTTCACTGTTTTACTATATCTAATGTTTTTATTTGATAAAACCATTAAATACAAAGCTATTTGTTCATAAACTTAATTTAAATTTTTTGAGCAAATGTTTTTTATTTTTATAGTTCCTGGAATTGTTCCAGAATGTACAAAATTTTTGGTTTCAAATTTTATGATGTTGATATTTTATTTTGGTTTTATTTCATAATTGTTATGATTAAACCGTAATATTTAGCAAATGAAATCAAATCGATCTAATTAATGACCAACAAAATTAGTAGTGACTAATTTTGAGTTCTAAATCAGTTTAGTTAATTATTTTGAGTTTAAATGAGATTTAAATGTTGATATTGATTTTTAATGGTTAAAAATCAATAAATCCCGTAAAATCGAGCTACAATGAGCATGAATGTGTTTAGGGCGATTTTTGGCATGAATTTTGCAGCAATTTATTTTATTTAAGGTTGAATGAATGAATGTCATTTATTTAATAATTTATGCAAATTTTGTACCTAGTATGGCCTAGTTATTTTTAATCGTTATTACCCGTAATGTAAGGGAATAACGGTTTGGTTGTAATTTTATTGCGATCTCGTATCGCCGGTTTGTATAATTCAATAATTTTATTTTATAGAATAAATGTATAATAGGAATTTGTATATTTGTATATTTGTAATTATTTTTATGAAGACCGGTGACTCACTCAAGACGGTGCCATTTTGGAAGGTGTTCCAAGTGAAGAGGCAAGGGACCAAGGAGTTGGTTTCCGAATTTGTAACTATCTAGTTAATTTTGATTAGGTAGGTGGCCATACTAGGATTTTATTGTTGCTTGGTTGCTTGCTTTATTTCCGCTCATGTCAAAATCGTCACACATGTATTTTATTTACCGTTATTGTCAATTCAACGTTATTCTCAATTCACCGACTTAGTTCACTTATAGGGAATTAATAACTAAAATTGACAAGATCTCTCACATGTTTAAAAATTGAGATTAGCCTTACCAATTAATAACACCTATAAATCCCGTGTTCATTAGGGCTACCACGCTCGTGGGTCCCTTTTTACCTCGGATAAGTAGGGTGATACGATCACAAGCTAAAATTGGATTGGACTCAACGAGATAAGCGTTATCTTGGGACTAGGAGATGGATTTAGTTGAAATCCGTCAAACAAGAGTTCTAAGGGTAGAATTAGTCAAGTAATGACTTACCATTTCTAGATAAAAGTAGCATGCGATGACTATTTTTATTTAAAGATGGGTCTTGGAATCATTTATATAATTTAGTAAGAGGTCATTATATGAATGCTAAACTTGTTAAAATGTTTTTCAAGTAAATTAACAATGAATGTTTATATATTTCTTTTTGTTGTAGTTACCATATTCGCATAATGTCAACATCATCAAACGCTGCAACTTTGGGTAAGGACTCATGGTTGAGATCCGTCATGGACAAGTGTGTCCTAAAGGATGACGGAAGTAACTTCGTTGAATGGGAGTCAACGATCAAGAGCGCCGCGTTATCCGATAACGTGCTTCGCTACTTGGTCGAAGAGCCCCCCACCGAACCCGCGCCAAGATCGTCCGCGGTGGTTCGAGCCGAGTATGACCTTTATTTGAAGGTTGCTAATGACGTCAAGAATGTCTTGATTTTGTCAATCTCACCCAAACTCAAACTCCAATTGATATCACTCGATGCATATGCGATATTCACGAGGATCACGTCAATGTTTTCGCAAGCCCCTCAAATTCTTCAATATGAGGCGGCTACGAAATTCTTTGACACCAAGCTTCAAAGGGGCCAAAAGGTTGGCCCACACGTGCTCAAAATGGTTGAGCACGCGGATACCTTAGAGCGTTTAGGGTGCAAAATTCCGAAGAATTTGGTGGTGGGTAAGATCCTTCATTCACTCTCACCTAAATTCACCCAATTTAGGGTGAACTATAACATGAATGGCATGGACAAGAGTTTCCATGAACTCCATGCACTCCTCACCCAAGCGGAGAGGGACATGGAGGCTAGTGGGAGTGAACCCAAGGATGTTCTTTCTATGAAAATGAAGAACATGAACCTTGGGGTAAGGAAGGACAAGGGAAAGGGTAAGACTCTTTTCAAGAAATACGGCAAGGGAAAGGGCAAGGTCTTTTACAAGGCCAAGCCCAAGGTCAACAAACACGCGGAGGCGGATTGCTATTATTGTAATGGCAAAGGGCATTGGAAACGCAATTGCCCCAAGTACTTAAAAGACAAGAAAGACGGTTGTGTGACAACGTCAGGTAAAATTCTTTCATCACTCTAGATGATAGATATTAACTTTGCTAGTACCTCTTCTTGGGTATTTGATACCGGTTGTGGTTCTCACCTTTGTAATCATGTACAGGGGCTGAGGGACGTGCAAGCACTAGCCAAGGGTGACGTGGACCTGCGCATGGGAAATGGAGCAAGGTAGCCCAGTTTCAGTGGGCACCTACGTTCTTCTTTGCCTAATGGTTTAGCGTGTATGTTAAATAATTGCGATTTATGTAACCAATTCTACCAAGAAAACATTATCTCCATTTAGTGTTAGACATGGAAGGATTTTCATTTTGTATTAAGAACAATCGTTGTACTTTTTCATTTAATGAAATGGTTTATGGCGAGGCCATTTATATTGGAGGTATTTATGTTCTAGATATTGCAAAAGAGGTCTATCATGTAGAAAACAAGAAGCTCAAAACAGGTGAACCTAATAAATCATACCTTTGGCATTGTCGTTTAGGGCACATAAACGAACGACGCATAAAGAGACTTGTTTCATCTAAAGTACTCAAACCATTCGATTATGAATCTTATGGCGTATGCGAATCTTGTCTTCTAGGCAAGATGACTCGTGCTCCTTTACGGGAAAAGGGACACGAGCAGTGAAGTATTAGGACTTATACATAGGATGTATGCGGTCCAATGGACTATCCGAGATAGAGGTGGTGATCCTTACTTCATACTTGTACCGAGACTTGAGAGCATATGGATATGTCTATGAGAGCCATAAAAGTGATGCTTTTGAAAAAATTCAACGAATTTCAAAATGATAGTAGAAAACCAATTGAATAAAAGGATTAAAAACCCTACGATTGATAGTGGGGTGTAATAATTGAACAATCGAATTGATTCATACCTAAAAGGATTGTGGTATAGTATCACAATGGACTCCTCCTGGAACACCTCAATTAAACGGTGTATCCGAAAGGAGAAATCGAACTTTATTAGATATGGTTCGATCTATGATGAGTCTAACAGAGCTTCCTGATTATTTTTGGGGGTTTGCTATCTTATCTGCAATATTTTCACTAAATCGAAGCCCGACTAAAGCGGCAAACAAGACTCCATATGAGATATGGACAGGAAAAGTTCCTTATTTGTCATTTATGAGCATTTGGGGATGCGAGGCTTTTGTTAAGAATAAGTCTGACGATAAACTCGCACCCAAATCTGACAAATGTCTTTTTGTAGGATATCCAAAGGAATCACGTGCTTATTACTTCTACAATAAACACGAGGACAAAGTGTTTGTGTCTCGTGATGCAGTCTTTCTAGAAAATGATTTTATTTCTAAAAGACAGAGTGGGAGAAAATTTGAACTTGATGAAGTCCAAGAGCCACAAACCGAAAAGGATGACGAGGAAAACGTTCCCTCTTCGTCTGGTACGGTAATTATTCCTTCGGAACCTAGGAGGTCAAGCAGAATTAGTCATCAACCTGGTAGATACCTTGGTATTATAGAGGAAGGTGATGACTATAATGTGTTACTTTTTGAAAGTAACGAACCTACTACCTACAAAGCAGCCATTTCTAGTCCCAACTCAAAGCTATGGCTAGGAGCCATGCAATCCGAAATGGATTCTATGTACGACAATCAAGTATGGAACTTGGTTGATTTACCTAAGGAGGTACGACCTCTTCAGTGTAAGTGGATCTATAAGATCAAAAGTGGCATAGACAAACATAATGATATTTATAAAGCTAGATTGGTGGCAAAAGGTTTCACCCAAGTTCATGGTCTTCACTATGAGAAACCTTCGCCTCAGTCGCCATGCTTCGATCCATAAGGATTATCTTAGCGGTTGCCGCATTTCATAATTATGAGATTTGGCAAATGGATGTCAAAACCGCCTTCTTGAATGGGATTCTAGACGAGGAAGTGTACATGACACAACCTGAAGGTTTTGTGGATCCATCAAACCCTAAGAAGGTATGCAAACTTAAGAGATCCATCTATGGTCTTAAGCAAGCATCCAGGAGTTGGAATCATCGTTTCGATCATGTAATTAAACAAAATGGTTTCACTCGAAGTATCGAGGAACCGTGTTTATACATGAAGTTTAGTGGGAGTAAAGTAACTTTTCTAGTCTTGTATGTAGATGACATACTACTCATTGGGAATGATATTCCAATGCTCACTTCTGTAAAGGAGTGGCTAGGAATACATTTCCAAATGAAAGACTTAGGAGAGGCCCAGCGCATCTTAGGTATCCGGATCTATAGGGATAGATCCAAAAGGATACTAGCATTAAGTCAAGAAACTTATATTGATAAAATTCTTGATCGGTTCAACATGAAAGACTCTAAGAGAGGCTTTCTTCCTATGGGAAGTGGGATCACTTTGAGCAAGTCAGAGTGCCCTACGAAACCCGAGGAGATTGAACGCATGAAATGAATCACTTACGCATCAGATGTTGATCAATCATGTATGCCTAGGATGTGCACTGTCCCGACGTTGCATATGGCTTGAACGCAGACAAGGTCGTACCAAGCAAATCCAGGTGAGAGTCACTTGGCTAGCCGTAAAAGAACATCCTTAAGGACTTAAGAAGGACTAAGGATTCGTTCTTAGTGTTTGCGAGGCGAGACTGCGTTACGTGTAAAGGGTTAGCACA
>JAIUZE010009155.1:0-36462 GCA_022085475.1 Heliosperma pusillum | reverse complement strand
AAATATCTAGAATTGTTGATCTAAGAAAAGGCACACACCTGACCATCAACAAGAAATATGACGACAGATGATTCCTCAACAGCTATAGCCGCCTGTCTCTCAATTTGTGAGGGCATTTTAGCAACAGCTGCCTCTCTAGCAGCTAAGGGGATTCCCTCCATACCAATAGTTGTAGATACATTCAAGTCTTCAACAACTACTTCTTGTGATTTGGATAATGTAACGACGCCTCCAGTGTCTATCACCATGAACTCATTTTCCCCCCAATAAGACCTTCCATACAGTCGATCCCTAGTAACTCCGGGCTCATCTACCACAATTGCTCTGTTACCCTAGGAAAAAAAAGGGGATAAAATTGCTGATACAATCACACTAGTAAGACCTCAAAGGCAAGAATTTGCGACAAGCATACCCCAACAAGGCGGTTGAACAATGCGGATTTACCCACATTTGGCCTTCCAACTATAGCAACCTTCGGGAGACGATGGTCAGGTATCTGCATGTTGAAAAAAATATCACTAACAAAAATGACTAATCTCAAACCTGTAAGGCTATAACATTCATGATAGCTTGACTGGTAGGCATAAATGCATAAACATCCATTTCACTATCAAATAATCCCAAAAAACAGACATTTTACAAAGAAATCAATAAGACGTAGTAAGCTAAACGAGACCAGATTATGTAATACAAAGTCAAAAAAAGGCGTATACCGGTCAAAACAACTCACACTTTTAGTTACAGGCTTCTGGCGTTTCTGCTTTCCTCCTGCTTCTTTGCTAACCTTCACCTCATCTTCTGCAAAAGGGTACAAAGAAATTGTCACCGTGAATTCTGAACGGTTATTAATTCGGGCTACTACAAGTAGGCTCTAATTTATCAAACTCTAGAACTTGGGACTGCGTTTCTAAAGCAACTAAAGACGGTCATTTAAGAAACAAATTTGCACCACCAACCTTAAAAGCGAAAACAATTTATCACTCTAAATATCAAATTTGCAACAACGAAACTTCGATAAATTATCAAGGAATCGAACCCTAGACCTCTAACCAATCAATCCAAATGCACATTTTACATCGTAACTAGAAGTTACAACAATAAAGTAAAATGCAATACAGATACTCAAATTCAAGCAAAACAGACCGTTTTCTCGACTCAATCACTAATATTCGCACTTTTCAATTCATCATCTTCACACATAACTTTCTACATAATTAATCGAAAATAATGGACTCAACATCTAAAATTAATGCACCAACAGCTAACTCAACCGAAACAGGCCTCGATAACTTCAGAATTGAAGCGATAATTTTCGCGCATTTCAATTTACCATCACTACACATAAACATCCTACACAATTGATTCACATGAACAACTAAAAGCTAAAATTAAATTATTAAACGCACCAATGGTCAATACAAGCGAAAGAGACCTCGAAAACTTCTGGATTGAAGCGATAAAATTCTCGCAATTTCAATTTTCAATTATATCATCATTACACATAAACATCCAACATAATTGATTAAAATGAAGCACTAAAAAGCTAAAATTAAACGTATTAATGGCGAATTAAAGCGAAACAGGCCTCGGAAACTTCCGAATTGAAACGATAATATTCGCGCTTTCAATTTATCACATAATTTCCTACACAATCGAGTGAAATTAACTAAAATTAAAGCTAGAAATTAACATACCAATGATTAATTCACGAGAAAGAGACCTAGAAAACTCCTGAACCAAAACCCTAGCTTCAGTTTCAAGCTCATCTTCATCAATTACGAAATTTTCATCAGTAGCTTCGCTCTCATAACCTTCATACTCCACAAACTCTTCATCTTCATCTTCGCCTTCAAATTTGTCTTCAACGTCGTCGTTTAACTGTGAATTACCTGGAGAACGAAGAACCGAGGCGCGAAAATTGGGGAGAGAGAAAGTTTTAGTGGAGAGAAAGAGAGAAGATGAAGGTGGAGAGAGAAAGAAAGAGAAATTGAAGGATTTAGAAAATGGTGATGATGGAGGGAGAAGAGATATGGTTCTAGAGAGAGAATTGGTGGCGAAGTTGCAGGCGACCGCCATTGTTACCGGTGTTGAGCTTTTTTATCCGTTGATTTTTTCCGGGTGGTTTTTGGAGGGTTTATCTTCTTCTATTATACTTTATATGTTTTTAATATACGGAAAAAATGTCAAATTACTATTTCGTATTTATTATAGTCAGAATTTTGTAATTTACGGTACATTTTATGCCTGGGTGTTGCCCGGGTTACCGGGTAGTATCGTTGTAGTGTCGTTCTTATACTTTTCTTAAGCTGAAGATTAAAAGTGACCTCTTTCAACAATTACTTACTCACACATTAGGTTATCATGGATTTTAAATGTTAAGTAGAAGTTGAGCACGATTCTGGTTATAGGGTGTATTATAAAGCTGTAAAAATTAAGGAAAGACTGTAAAAGACTATAATATTAACCAATATTTATTTTTTACAAAGTTAAAAACAAATAACTGATTTTCTGAACTGATTTCTTATTATACTTGATCGATTTTTTATTCAAAACTTTTATATTATTTATAAAACTGATGTTAAATTATTATAATCTCTATCTTATTTTACCCCGTGATCGCTTATTTTCAACATATTTTTTTCTTTTCTTTATAGATTTATTAATATGTTGAAAATTATCTTTTACTTTCATTTTTTAGCGTACTTCTTTTATTTAATCATTTTTTTTATCTAATTCTCTCTTCTTTTTTATAAAATATTAACCAAAAATTATTTTTCACAAAGTAAATTTCATCACTTTTTTTTATAAAAATCTTTAAAATAAAGTTGTATATCAATTTTTGAATGAGATAGTTTCATAATATATTAGGTTTTGATTTCTAAATTAGAGAAAATAAAAACCTAACATGTTTAATTTGATATACTATATTTTTAACGTGATAAACCCTTTTATGAATATTTTTCAAGATTATAAATTTTTAAATTAATATTAATAAAACAAATTAACATAAATTCACAATTCTCATAAACATAAATATTTATTTAGATAAAATTTTAAATTTATCCTTGTTATGAAATAAAACGATTAACAAAATTCTGATTTGTAATAAAAAAAAAACAATACCAAATTTTGTATATAATTTTACAAAAGTTTCAATCGTATTAGATAAAATAAAAGAATACCAAATTTTTATTAAATAATCAAATATTTTCAAAATTTTATATCTAAATATACATTGATATTATCTATATTTGTCTAAAGTTCATTGAACATTTGTATTTTTTTATTTTTTTTTAAAACAAGGTTTACGGTGTTTAACTTAACATAAATATATCTTGATTCAAATCTTGAGAGATTTCGCCACGGTGTTTGTTAATTCGTGGCTGAACAAATGCATTGCCACAAACAAAATGTATATCGTGGCTAAAAAAATATTATAAATTTCCGTGGCATAATTCGTGGCTCAAGTATCAGTTTGTTGTAGTGTTGGTTTGTTACACATTAAAAGATATGTTAGGGCCGTCAATCACTGACAACAAGATCTGGGAGATTTTTAAATAGTTGGTTATCGGGCTGAATTACATCCACAGTATGTCCATAAGGCATGAGGACATCTCTTTAGGAAACATTTTCATGGATAAGAATCAAGAAAGATTCATGTATGGTGATTTCGGTATGCATGTCCACCGATGCTGAAGAAGTATTTGCTTATTATGAAAACCCACCGACCACGTCTTATTGTGCTCCGGAGCTGAAGAATGACAGATCCTACACTCTCAAGTCAGATGTATATAGCTTGGCCATGCTATTACTTGAAATGTTCTTAAGGGTTGGTGGTGAGTATGCAAGTTTAGATAGGATTAGGGAGCTTGGTGAATACAAACGGTCTGGTCGATTACCCGACTCAGTGAAAGACCTTAACGATGGAGTAAAGAAGTTCATTGTTGTCCTGACACACGCTAATCCTGCAGTAAGGCCTTCAGCATATGCTCTTCTCACAAATCAGACGTGGACAAACTCCATGGTACGTGAATGCTCTTCTCACCGATATTTTCTTCAGTTTTTTTTACCGGTATAACTTTTTCATAACAAATCTAAATAATATTCAAAGTTGATTACTTGGATTGGATTGGAGTGGAGCAAGTATAATACTAGATGCACTTCTTCTTATCTAAGACAAAACCCACCTTTAACCTAAAATTATTTCATATCGATTAGAATAAAGGTGTAAAGGAAAGAGCGTTATCTAAGAGGCCTTAAAATGTTGGCTTTTATTTTTTGTAGGGTCCCTGAAGAAGCTTGACACTTGAGCCCTGGCAAGTCACTCATTAACAAAACTCAGCCAAAACCCATGCTACTTTTAGGAGCAGTCTACTATGAAAGATACTCGGATTCTGTCTGTTAAGTCGTTTTGCTAGCAAGTGAATAATTGTAATAGTGTGTACATTTGAACACGAGTACGTTTGCCCTATCGATAGGGTTCTATCGCTGCTTAATTAGGTTGTTAATGTCTGCTTAGGCTGGATTTGTTGGCTACTATCAGTCGCCAAGCGCTGTCGTGGGAGGGATATTGTGAACATCAAATGCTAATCTCACCTTTTGTGTAAATCTTTGGGTTGAAAGATTTATGTTTGAATGTGGCGTTTAATGCAGTTCATCAAATGTCAGTCATAGAAAAGAGAAATGAAAGGCAGGGAAAGCAAGTAAATCTAACCCACCTCAAGTGTCTACCCTTGACACCAACATATATCACAAATTCTCATTCAAGACGGGCACTATCCATCACAAGCTGAAAACGAATAGTGCCCCTCTCACTATATGCAAGTGATAAAGGTTAATTTCAGGTATCACTGAATTTCAGGTTAATTACTATCATAGTTGATTACGAGCCATATAAAAACTTCTCCCTGATTATCAGTCCAAATGCCCACCTCCGAGCCTTTTTTCCTTCTAAATATGATAACTGATAATGATATCTGCAATCCTTGTATATTAAAACAACAACCACAGAGCCTACGTGTCGCTCTGTGGTTGAAAGTCAAAATGTCAAAGGCGGTTTTTTTCATAATTTTTAGGCCCACATCTTATATAGGAATTAATTAGAAAGTTCATTTTTCAACATACAATTGTTCAGATATAACATTTATATAAGTATGACATATTATATAATGACATATATTATATGATTACATATTATACTAAATTTAAATAATTATAATTACAACAATTATCTATATTTAATTGACTATAGTCACAATTATATTACAATATAGTCACAAAAAATACAAAATATTGAATGTTTTTATTGTTATTATAAAACTTGAAAATAATTATTGACAAGAGTACTAATGTTATAAAAAAAAATCATAATTATACTACAACAAAATAATGAATACAAATTTTACAAGAAAGAACGTAATGTTCTATAAACGTGAATACTTTACAAAATTTAAAAAAATCGTAGATTTACTTTTTTTTCCTATTTGCATGAAATACTTTGCTTATATAAAAAATATCAACTAATTAATTATGGTTGAAATTGATGAATAAGTATGAAAAAACAAATAATAAATAGTAGAGTATAATTCTGAAGTAGAAAAAAATAAACAAAAAATTTGCAACACTTTCTACTAGAATATAATAAACAATAAAATAAGATTATAAAATTCTTTAAACTGACATAATTCTAAATACCGGGAAACAAAACATCATTACATACAATTAGCCGATGAGTATCATATTTAAGGAATATTTATTAATTGTGGACTACTATTTTAAAGGTGAGGGGTGAGAATTAGAGGTGTCAGAGGGAGACTGAGAGATGGTGAGAGGCGAGAAAGAGAGTTATTTGTGTGTGGGGGTATGAATATATGATAGGGGTTGTTACGATGATCATATTTAGATCGATATGGAGTATATGAATAAATACGAGGATTTTGTTTGGGCGGTAGATAGTCCATAGACCATGGTTAATTAATGGGTTTATAGATCAATATAAAGTTTGCTAATTTTTTTACATTAAGTCTTGTTTAAGATTGACACTATCCGTCTAAAGTTTAAGGAGTGTCAAATACTATCACATGCATGGTGCTAATAAAGACAAATTTTTTGGTATTTTTTAGGCAACAAATGAGGTGAATTGGTATGTATTTGATCCGTCTCAAGCTTACGAAAGATATTGCCCGTCGTAAATGAGAATTCGTAAATGTTTTACACCGTAAGTCTTGCTTAAATGTGTATTATCAATCTTAAAATTGAGACAGGTCAATTACTATCACATAATATAATGATAATAGAGACAAAATGTTTAGTATTTCCTAGGTAACAAGTGGATGATTTGGAATTTATTTGACTGTCTTAAACTTAAGACGGGTAGTATCTATCTTAAATGAGAATTTATGTTTTTTTATATGGGCTCTTAGTGTAGTAAGGATCCAATTCTCGATAGATCGGTTAGTTATAAATATACTTGAGTAGTAAAAGGTAAATGAATGAAGCGAAATATATAATATAATGTGTGAGTTTGAGAAGAAATGAAGATAAATAAATAGAGAGGATTCATTTGGCTCTTAGTGTACCAAGTAAAAGTTCGAGTCAGGAATAGTAATTTGTTAATTATTTTATTAACTATTTGTTGATGTACGATAAAAATATGAATAATTATTATACAATTTTTGTAACAATAGTTATTCATATAATATTTTTAACACAACTTTATTGATAGAGTGACTTATATTTTAATGAGATTTTTGAAGTATATAATATTTTTACGAAGTCAATATAACTTTCATTTTTTTTCATAGCCATCTAATATTTTCTCTCAATATATAAGTGAAAATATATTCATTTTGTTTGATATCATTATTTTCCAACATTTTTGCAAACACGTAGGTAACGATATTTACCGCGTAAAACACGTCTCGGCAAACGTGAAAAAATAATTTGGTAGAGTGGAGTTGAATGGAGGAAGTAACTCTCAATATGTACTACATGAAAATTGGGTCAAGGATTTTATTTTTAGATATGCACGGGTTAAAACTTTCATTTTGTCTTCTGCACGGGTTTAACTAAATCTAAAATGAGTGTAACAATTTGTAATTTCATCAATTCTATGTTAATTACCGACTAAATAATATATAAGTAAGGCTTTATTTAAGCCGCCCGAGTAACAAAAGTAAGTAGAAACTCATAGTTAATTAACAAGATGACGTATCGTATTGTAACAACTACACAACCAATTGACCTTAATACATCATTTATACTAATTCCAAGCAAATTTTTTAATAACAAACTAAAACCTTCTTTGTAACTCAATTTATTACGTTGCCAAACTAAAATTGTTAAACAAAAAGTAAGGAGATTTTATTGCTTTAATTTAAAACATTATCTTTATTTTGTAGATAAATTTAAAATGGGACAATTATTTAAATAAAACGTAATATATATTTACAACTCGCAGAAAAATTTAAAACAAAACAATTGTTCAATATAAAACTTAACCCATGTTTACAATATTAATATAATAACTCCTAAAATAACATACCCGTGCAATTTGCACGGGTTTAAAACTAGTAATCAAAATAAAGTAATCCCCTGCAGATCATTTGTTTACCTCTAAGCTAGACCTTGCAAACAGGCCAATCGGGCTTGGATGGGCCAATTCGGGTTTGCGTATACAAATCTGCAAAAACTCGAATTAGGCTGGATCATTTTGAGACAATTGTTATCAAATTATTTACAATGGAGATAACGGTAGGCAGTGGTGGAGCTAGGGGGGGCTAGCATGGGCGCTCGTCCCCTCTGGCGGTTGAAATTTTCGAAGTTTTTAGCGAAATTTTTCGAATTTTTTTAAAAGTACCTTATGAAAATAGTCGGTCGCCCCCCCCTAAAATCAAATCCTGGCCCCGCCACTGACGGTAGGTATGTTGTAATAAACATTTAGGTCGGGTTGAAAAGGGTCGGATCGGGTTTCATGTCAAATTCGAGTGGAGTCAGCTCAATTTTACCGGGTATAAATTGCAGTAGGTGGATTGTACATCTGATGTACTACCACATAGATTATAGTTTTTGAGCTTTAGAATAAAGTTTTTGAGTATAGTATAGTTTTACTATAAAGTTTTTGAGTTTATTAATTTGAACATTAAATTCAAAAAAATTACAATAATACTAAAAAAACATTATATATAAGATATAAAATTAGATGATACAACATGGAAACTTGACTAAGTCAAATTTCTCAAAATAAAACCACAACGTTAGTCAATTAATCCCCAAATATTTAGGGTTCTTTTTCCGCGAAAATCATTCTTTTCCCTCTTATTATTTCAATCAATCTGAACAAAATCTCTCCTACCAGTAAGTCTTCTCAGTTCTCTCTTCTAATTGTTTTACGATTTGTATTTTAATTTGAATTGCTGATGCTGATGTATGCTACTCTTAATTTTGGAATTGGGTATTTCGGATTATAATTAGCGTTTATGCATGCTGTTTCAATGTTATATTTGGGAATTCTGAGGTATTCTCAATTGTTGTGGGATTTTATTCGAGTAATTTTGAATCCAAAGAATTGATCTTTAGCGTTATTATTTTATGGAATTGAGCATGAGTGAGATTTGAAATTCAATTGGTGTTATTTACAAATTCTCATTTGAGACCGTCTTAAGCTTGGCGATTTGTTTAAATGATATTCTTTCGGTTTCAGTCATTTGTTTGATTTTTTTTAAAGGTAAACAAATGATTGAAACGGAGGGAGTATACGGTTAGTTTAATGTTAGCTATAATGATAATGTCGTAAGCTTAAGACGATCTTAAGCAC
This sequence comes from Heliosperma pusillum, assembly GCA_022085475.1. Classification (NCBI taxonomy): domain Eukaryota; kingdom Viridiplantae; phylum Streptophyta; class Magnoliopsida; order Caryophyllales; family Caryophyllaceae; genus Heliosperma; species Heliosperma pusillum. Next base: position 27,647 of record JAIUZE010009155.1, on the reverse strand, counting down.
GGGATGATTACCTCTTGGTGCAACTAATTTTTTATCTTTGACAATCAAGTAGGTTGCTTGATTCATTGTGATGTACAAAGGATTATATAGTTATATCGGGTAGAAGTTTTGAAATTTGCGGTTTTTGTATCGGGTTAAAGGACTATAAATTCAAGGCCAGTTCTTCATTTTCACTTCAAACTTCGGTCTGACTTAGTTATATCCGGTAGAAGTTTTAAAAGTTGCGGTTTTTGTATCTAGGTTACTTGAACTCTGCAATCATGGTGACAGAATCGTATCTGTCACAAGCCTTAAAGGATATGGGTTTTGACCCCATAGTCCACACCCGGCCCTTTCTACTTTGACACTTATCTTAGTAGAGGTTGAAAGGCAGTTCTTTATGATGAAAATGAATGAAGAGACTCGTTATGAATTATATGAAACATTTAATATGATGTTTAATGATTTTGAGCCTTATGTTTGATTAATTTTTCTATTTCTTTGTCGGAACTCGTCATTTTATGTTGAAGATGTGTCCCTTACTTCATCAACCGGAAACAAATGTTGAGGATGATGATAACGAGACCAGCAAAGACTCTGCAGCAACTGGTTCTACTTCCACCCATCAAGGTATTGCTTTTAATTTTCTATTTCTAACTAAAACAACAACTGCATTACTTTAGTGCCACAAGTTTTACTGATGGGTAGTGAAAATTGGATGTATGTACCTTACCCATGATGAAATTTCTTCTATAGTAGCATTAAACTACTTCACAAGAAATAATAAACGCAACCAATTTAGAGTAATTTTTACTTTATTCCCTCTCAATTCAAAACCAAAGAATTAAAGTAATTTCCGGGTTAATTTATCGGACCAACTTTTTATTAATGGTTTGCTGTTTTGTTCTATTCTGTTCTATTTTGCTTCTACTTTACATTTGTGTGGTTGTATTTTCGCTAGTAATTAAAGATATAGATATGTATATTATTGATCTCACTTATAAGACCTGATTTGTCACAGATGGATCACAATGTGCTGAGTCTACCATGCCTTTTGTTAGTGGGGTTGGTTTGCCGCAACATCCACAGCTTGAATTTCTTGGACACTCTTTAGTATGCTCCAGTTCTTTTGCCTATTTCATTTTTTCACACTTTACTTTACATGAATCATGTTCAACTACAATTCCTATTGCTGTGCAGGGTTGTGCAACAACACCTTATCCTGACTTTTATGGGGGAATGGTGGCTCCTTATGGATCTCATCCAATGGTATGTAACGCGTGACCTGAATATGGTTTGTTTAATATTGAGAAGACGTGGTTCTTGTAAAAGTTGTCTCATTGGCATGGTTTCTGTATGGCCATCGAGGATTTTTTTTAAAACTTTTACTTTATGATTAAATGCTTGCATATTTTTTACTAAATAGAAAATAGAATTAGCTATTTGCTTGAAATTATGATAACATAGACATATCGATATGCTTGGTGAATTATGAGATTTGAATTACTTGTTCCCTTTCCAAGTGTGCTAAATGTGCGAACAAAGTACTACTCAGATACACTTTCCCTTTCATCATAAATATTTTTTCATTGGTGAGAAACTGAGAGTCTAGTTTACTTATGTCTTTTTTGGAGGGCTAAAAGTTGAGATACAGATGTCTACCGTTTGTTATAGGGAGTTTCTATCAAATTGGGACAGACTCACGAGTCCTAAAAACTTAGCTGTCAGGAGCAAAATTTACTCATTTTGTCTCTCATGAGATTCTTAGAATTGGCTCACAAGCAAAAATCTTTATATTTTCTATGTTAATTTATTTTCTATTTTTACTTCATACATAAACTCTAGCTGCTTCAGTTTTTGTGTGCTTCTAACTGGGTATCAACTATCAACTATCAACTATCAACCAACAACCGTCAAGCACGCGTCTCTCATCGCTATGTCTGCACCCTGCAGTCAGTCATACAATAATCCTATCTTTCTTTATGGTGTTGGTCTGTTGGAGATTGTTTTCTGGTATATGGTGTCCATTAAAATAATAAGCTTCTTTTCCAACAATTTTTGTCTTCTGATCCAAGTACTTAAATATTAGACCTGATTCCGATTGGCCCACAACTTCACATTTTACAATTTTTGTTGCATCCAGGCTCATGCTTGTTCATTTAGTGTAGTATGTTTCAATGTAGATATTGCATCATACTATCATCTATTTGTCTGAAATTTAACCTTGTTAGCTTGTTTATTTCTAATATCATTTTAAAAAGTTACTAATTGTTCCTCCACAGTTGTATGGGATGCATCAGCCTAGGATGCCGTTACCTCTTGAAATGGCACAAGAGCCAGTTTATGTCAATGCCAAGCAGTATCACGGAATCTTGCGGAGAAGGCAGGTTCGTGCAAAGGCTGAGTTGGAGAGGAAGCTGATTAAAGAGAGAAAGGTATGGATCTTGTCGCACTTTTAGGCTTTTGTAGGATGATGGAGAAAAAATATTCTTGTAACTCTAGATGTTGATTTTGACATTGTTTCTACTTGGTGTATATTAGAAAATTGTGAGCTGGTTATGTGCCCATTTCATCATACATGTTTAAAATACTCCTTCCCGTTGAATGGTTTACATATTCCTTTTATTAGTCTCTTGGCAATCGTTTACATTTCCGTTGAAGGTAAGATTGTTCGTTATGTTAAATAAGTTGTTGCATGCGATATGACAAGTTTTCCCTTCTCATTTTCCTTCACGAGTACTAACCATCACCGTTGATCTTTCCTAGCAACACCCGTCACAGCTTACCACTCGCTCACCAGTAACCACCTAGTTGCCCACCACCTAATTTCACCTGACTCAGTACTGTCGTACAACCCCCACGACCACCCCCTCAAACAATACTGTATACTTAACCTCACCACACACTACTGCACGCACGCTGACTCCACATCCTAACCGTACGTCACTGACGCGACCATGTCTGACCGTCCAAAAACGTCTAACCGCCTCACCGGGGCAGATTACCTTACAGGATAGACCGAACACCACACCTCAAGAGTCAAGGCCACACCAGATCTACTCGACCTCACCTTTGCTTTCCAATCGTCCCCCCAAATTCGTCGTCACTAGAGCTCCCAACATCCTCACCCTTGGTCACTACAACCACTCTGACATCATCTATCACCAATTTACCATTCTAAATTCACATTTTGCCGACATTCCAACCTCCCACCAAAAATAGGCTTGCCACTATTACTAATATCTTACCGTTGGCGGGGCATGGAAGACTGGTTTTTGCACAAGGTAACATGTGGGATTGGTGTCTGGTGGAGGGTTACATGGTTCATTAATACCAAGCTTTTTTTAAAAGCAATAGATGTTGGAACTACGAGGTAGATTTTTTGAGGGAAATTTCCGTACTGGGAAACGACCCAATTATTGCAAGAACACCTATATGGGAGTGGTTTCTTGTATTCTTAGCTGGGAAAGAGGCTTGTTGTGAGGACTAGTAAGATGAAGGAAGGAGAGAGAACCGGTATAGGTGCAACTTACAAGGATGAAAAAGCTTCATGGCTACCTTTGTCTTTGGTCCAAAAGCACGTGTAAACGATTGATTAAATAGGGGTATGTTTCAAACTTCAAAGGGATCCCCTATTCTTCTGCTCTATTCGGGGTCTGGGGAAACCAAAACACTGGAATATATATTTTTTTCTCATTGTCTTTCTTTGTGTTAAGACTTTAGACAAAAAAATTATGGAAATTTTGTATAACGATATACTTCAAAATGTATATAATAAAATTGTAAAGATAAGTATCTGGATTTGACATTGTGTCTTCTAAGTTGCATAATGCATATTTATGTTGTGTGCCATTTTCCATTCTTAGCCATATCTACACGAATCTCGACACCAACATGCCTTACGAAGGGCTAGGAGCACTGGGGGACGTTTTGCAAAGAAGAGTGGAGAGCAATCTTCCAACCATTCAGGCGAAGATAACAAGACTTCAGGTTTGTTGTTTGTTCTGCTGATCTTCTGGCGTTCACTGTTTAGTGCTTTTATATTGTTGGGCTTCACGTCACTTTATTTCAAGTATTCTTATGAAATCAGTATCATCTAAACCATATGCAGGTGAGTCCCAATCTCCCAAGGCTCACAAAAACCGTAAAGACAAGACGAATGACTCCGCAGATTCTAGAGCCATGGAGGGTCAATCCAGTCAGCAATGGGGTAGCGGCGGTAGCATGTCCTCGGGTAAGGCCACACAGCGTGCCCTAGCTATGCGATGAGGCTGAGCGTATGAAAATATAAAGATATCCATCGGTTAGCTTATTATAACTGGGCGGCAAATCATTCTTGGCTGTTTTCTAATGTTGGTGTTTTGGATCGTGTACAGTTCTGATAGCTTTAGGTGGTTGAGTTTTGTACTTTAGCGTGAGAATAGCATTACAACTCAAATTGAAATCAGGAATTTCTTAGCTAATCTATTAAAGATATTTTGTATTTTTTTAAAACACCGTCTTAACTTAACTTCATGTCGAGGTTGAATGATCCTGTAACATCGGAAAATATACTTTTCATCAATTTCTTTCAGAATAAATATATCGGTGGTTTTGGTTGTCTTTATTTCCCGGTTTGCCACAAGCCGACAACTTGACTTGATGAATCAACGAGTAAGGTATGGATGTGGGCGTTTATCGGTTGAGATGGATGTTTAAGGTGGTGGCCCGACCTGATAACCCGCACATTGTAATTTGAGCTCCACTTCATCATTTGGGGGCCCATTTTGAGGATGGAATAGGCCCAAGAGTATAGTAAGTGGTGTTGGATAGGGTCCTAAGTGTAATGACATATGCGGACTTGTTTGTTATGTTGATTTTTTTTAGGCGTGGAGTAAAACCGCTTGTTCATTTAACGAGTTTACTCGGAGCACTAAAACTTGGGAGAGACAGTCTCACATACTTGATTATTGAAGGACCACTCTTTCATGCCCGTTTATATGTTTTTCATGACCCTTTATTGTTGATCGTCATCCAAAGTCACTATTTAATTATGTACCTATATATACTAATTGTATCTACTTTATCATTAATCGTGATGATTTGTACCTATTTCATTACCTATAATACTATTTTTTCTTTATTTTATAAAATAGTCTCTTAGTAAACTTATTGAGAATCCGTCTCTAAAGAAACTTACTCGGGCAAAAAATTTCTAAGCAAAAGTGAAGTCGACTCTTAGAAATCTCTTGCTTTTAACCTACCACGACCGTGTGTAATGCCACAAATTCTAATTGAAGACGGACAAATTTATTCCGGTCTGATGTGGATAAAAATTTAGATTGTACGTGGAGTCCGTGAACATATTTAATGCAAATAATAATGCAGTCACAATAACAAAACTCAATTTATTTTATTTTACAGGGGTTTTAAAAAAAAGGTTCCGCAAATGGTACAAAATTATCATACATACATACTCCATCTATTTCATTCAGTTCTATACATTTTCTTTTTTGCCACTATTCGTAAGTGAGAAAATCTTCAATACAACTTCTAATATATAGTATATATAAAAGATAGTCATGTGAGTTATTGTTTAAATTGTACAACATACGGAATACATTGTGAATATCAAATTTTTATATTTTTTTATTAATATGTAACTAAAGCCATGAAAAAAGAAACCGAGTATTGATATACGTATATAAAACAAATGTATAGAATTGAATGAAATGGAGAAAATATCTGTTTAAGTTCACTTTTTCATACAAGTAATGGAAAATTGCATTACTATTAACACTTTAATTTATTACTAATATAAAATGATCTGAGAAATTAATGCATTATTTCATTACACATTTGTCAAACTATTACCATATTTAATAGCTGATTTACTTTCATTATTGGGTTATTTTTGTAGTGTGAAAAAAACGTGAAACTGTACCATTATACTCGTATAAGAATTCAGCAACAAACAAATTTTATTACCAAAAAAAATAAACATTACATGTTTGGCCAAGCAAATAATAATGGTGATTAAGAACATAATTTTTTTGCTTTTGAATTCTCTTATTTTCAGTTTAGTTTTCGGAAAATCATCTCCTACAACTATTAAGGTCAGTTTTTCTATTTATTTATATGAAATTTATTTATTTATTTATATGAAATTTATTTATTTATTTATTTATCTTCTCTTTTTGAATATAAGATGTAATTTTAATTGATGTTTATATGTGAAAAATGTTTTTCATACAGATTAATGGTAAAATTTACAATTGTGTGAATTTTTATAAGCAACCAGCTTTTCTCAATCCCTCGTTCAAGCACAAGGTAACGCTACAATTGTTTTATAGTGTGAGACGGTATTTAATTTATTCTTTATTGTATAACTCCATTTTTTTTTCACCCACATTTTGCGAATTAAATCTTTGTTTTCAAGTTTTTCGTACTTTTATTTTAAACACACTTGATTAGTTAATCATTTATCTAATTTTCATTTACTTATTTTATTTACGTTATTTTACCATATTGACGGACTCAAACGTCAATAAATTCTGATGATATTCATGTTAGCCGACCCCAATCTATGTCGGGAATAAGGCTTTGTTGTTGTTGTTGTTGTTGTTGTTGTTGTTGTTGTTGTTGTTGTTTGTGTGACGATACTTTTATACATAAAAACTCTCGTTTATTTCGATATTAGACGAGTATTAACTAATAAAAAATTGTCTCACATTGTAAAATTGTCTTGTTTTCCACAAATGGTTCTATAAAACCGATTTTAGCAGAAGACTATCCAAATAGCACAAAGCCCAAGCTAAATATTTTAATAAACTTGTAAACAAATAGTCTATTTTGATAACATATTATTTTATTTTGATAACTTACATACCTAAATATATGTCAGTATTTATCATAAAATATCGGGTAATCAGAATAAAACCGAAATATGAATATAATTAAATGTTTATTTTGTGCTTTTCTCCTTTTTGGCCACTTCTATACTATATAACGGTCTTATAAAAAAGTTGATGTTTATTTTATACTTTGTATAAAAACTCGAATTTATGCAAATTTCCAACATACTTCCTCTGTCTCAACCATTTGTTTGCCTTTGATTAAAATACTTTTCACAAAGAATAAAATAGACAAACAAATAACCGAAACAGAGGAAATATCAGACTAACATCAATTTATTTGTACAGGTACCAAACTTGGTAAAAATTCAACAACAAAAAAGTGTAAATGGGCTTGGGCTCGGGCCCAAAACCATAGGATGTCCAATTGGTACAGTTCCAATATTGGATCGCAGTAAACCAAATGTCAACGAGTTTATAAGACCACCACCTCTTCCTCCACCCATTCCTCAGGATCACGTACTATGCGTAAGTTAAATTAATTTGTTTATATCTTGAGATTGTTTATCTTTATCATATCAATTTTCATTAGCTCTTGTTAAGACGGAAATATCTGTTTTATATCTAACGCGGGTCTAAATACGGAGTATTATTACATGATAGCTATGAGTCTATGACAATAGTAAGAACAATTTTTTTGCATTCCCAAGTCAATTTGCTAATCAAAGAAAAATGATAATGCAACTCAAAAATCTCCTACGCCACTCAATTTTCTGAGAGTATATATATTTATATTATTTTAATCACATTTACAAAATCAAGTGACATAAAGAATTTGTGAGTGATATTAACAAAACCTTATTAAATGGGGTGTATTATTTGGTCTCATTCTGGTTTAAAACGAATATGTTGGTGTTAAATAGATTTTGCCAATAACTTTTATAACGTTTTCTTTAGCATGTGCTCTTAGGACAAAATATGTGTTAAGAAAACATTTTATTTCTAGTGATAACCTTTTAACCTACTCCGATATCAATATAAGTAATGATAAATTCACTATCATGTTTACTAATGGCGCTCAAGTTATAAGAGGGTGAATATATATACAGTAGAATACTCATATAATTAACTTGTATTTGGGTGATATTAAACAAAACAGTAGTGACGTTATCAACGCACATGATTCCGCACATTAACATAGTTGGTATTCATAATTTTATAATTTGTATCATGCAGACTGCTCGAGTTCAAACATTGTTAAATGATGTGAACAATCAGGGGTTCTTTGGAGCTGATGCTTCTTTAGATATTTATAAATCAGATAATGTGCATCCTTCTCAATGGTCTTCTGCTAGAATTAAACTTGTAAATGGAGTCGACAACATCGAAGCTGGATGGATGGTTATACTTTTAATTCGCTGTTTTTATCCAATTTTATTTTAACGTTTATACTTCATCTGTTCTATTTGATTGTATACTTTGCTTTATCACGTATGTCAATGCTCATTTAAGCAAGATCTTACATGAGTATTAAAGATTTTTCTCACGTATAAATAGTGCCCAAAAAGCAAACGTATACAATCAAATTGAACGGAGGAAATATTATATAATCTTCCAACCTGTTCTATAAATTATTTTAAACTTCTAATTTCTCAAATGTTTTATATTGTTTTAATACGTATAGATCAACCCAGATGAGTACGAGGATAATGATGCCCATCTTTACGGAGGTTATAATGTAAGTAATTTAAAATTTATTAACCAATAATCAAATATATTACTCTCCCCATGTAACATTTCCTTATATTCATGTGTTTTTTCAATTTTTACGTGATATCTCTCGTTTTTTAAATTATCACCGGTATCCTAAACTTAGTAAATAGTAGTACTGCCAAAAATCGAGTTTTAAAATAGTTAAATTTTATTTAAAAAAAATGTGATTATGACTGAGTAAACGATATTTATGTTAATGGTATGACAAATTGTTATAAGATCAACAAAAAAAATGCATAATATAACGTTTAAAAGAGGCTGATTAATTAGTGCATTTTCAATATTTTAATATGTTTGCATTAAGTTTAGGGTACCATATAAATTTCGAAAAAACAAAGAATTCCATGTAAAATTCGAACAAATCCGAGAGTACAAAGTAAAAAAAACCCGGAATTATTTCTTTAATTTTCTAATTTATTATTATTTATTATGTAGTCGGGATTAAAAGGATGTTTTAGTATGGACTGCCCTGGTTTTGTACAAGTGTCTACCGATATACCTATGGGGATGACTCCACATGAATATTCTGCAATTGGAGGCCAACAAGTTTCTTGGAACATCTCTATCGAAAAGGTACTACTTGTACAACTCTACTACTCCGAATTATTTTAGAGTATTTACCTTTTTGTAACCCGTCTCACTGAAGACGGGTACTATTCGTCACAAGTTGAAAATGTGTAGTGCTACTTTCATAATATGTGAGTGGAAGGATAAGTGGGGGAATACTTTTATCCTTCAATTTCCTTCCTCAGTCCTCACTTGCATATTGTGAAAAAAGTATTATCCGTTTTTAGCTTATGACGGATAGTAACCGTCTTAAATCACGAGCTTGTGACTGTCTACAATGAGAATTTGCCTTGAATAGCACTACCGATGTATTTCTATTTTATCCCCATTTCACAAATTTCCATTAAATAACTTTTATAATAATTAGAACCAATTTCTCGTTAATATATACATCAACTCTACAAACTACAATCAACAAGTCTTTTCTAGGTTTCTCATTGATTGTTGAATTTAATATCTACAAACTACATATGGGCCCCTCCATGTTTTATATATAAATTAATTACCCTCTCTGCTCAACTCAATTCCTATTCATTAAATTTTATGTAATCGTAAAAAATACTTTATAACACGATAGAATCTACTTTATGCTAATCCACAAACATTTGAAGAGTTTCTATTGGCTGCTGAAAATATGGAAGCAAAAAAGAATAATGGGTCCCACATCTTTTGCAAAATATTTATTTACTCTCTTTCATAGTTGTTCTCTTTCATTGGTTCTCATATAAAACCATACATTAACAATTAACAGCATGAAAAAATTTAATAGAATTGTTTGTCACATAAAGTTAGGTAATGAACAAAAAATCAAACGATATGGGAAAAAAATTAGGATTATTACTAGAAAATAAATCATTTAGAACTTAATTTTATAAAAAAAAAATCAAATATAAAAAAATATAAGGGGTCACATAAATACATATATAATTAGGGAAATATTTTTTTTAGAAAAATCATATAGAATTAAAAAAAAATCTGAATAAGAGTACATTTTTATTTTCTACCTAAATCATCTATATATTCGATTAAAATATCAACATGAAAAACTACTATATACGGAGTATAACTTAAAAATAAATAAAAAAAGAAATATCATTTGATAATTTTGTCTTGAAGTACTTACCAAATTAGCTATGTAGCTCACAAATCAAATTGTTCAGATGCAGAAAACAAAATAAAAAATGAGTTTAAACAACTAATATGCAAATATTTGTCTCTTTTTTTTTTTGTAAATGTGTTAGTTTAAGTGTCAAAATTACTCCAAATGTATACTCCGTATATTAGAGTATGAGATTTTGAAAATAAAGATCAAACTAGAGGGGATGGGATTTTAATTGGAAATGATGGAGGAGAAAAATGAAGAAGAGGAATTGATAGAGGGGGCGTCACATATGAGCTCAAATATAGGGGTTTTATCTTCTACTTCTTCATATTTGGGGTAGATATTTTTTATTGAGATTCATAAGAGCGGTTGGGTTGGGCTTTGTTGTACACTATTTTTTTTTCTAATATAAATTCAAATATTCGTGGGAGGCAAATTTTTCTCTAAATTGGATTCTTTTTAAAAAGGCATAATTGAATTTAGATATTTTTCTTTCTGCAAGTCTTATTTGCAACGGGATGATCTGTCGCAAGCTTAAGACGGGTCGAACTCACTTTACAAAGAGCTTGGGAGGAAGGCAAGTAAGGAGCTTCATTTATCCCCACTTGCTTTTTGTGAGGAGGGTTAACCCGTCTTAGATTTGCGACGGATTGCCTCATCACAACTCACAAATGACAATCTGTGTTTTTCTTTTAATGTACATCTTTGATACTTGGATCAACCAAGAATTGAACATTCACGAGTGAGATAAATGTTGGATACTTGGACACGACAAAAAAAAAATGTCAATGTTATGAATTAACAAGCTACTAAATCATATAAAAGGTTAAATAATAATAAAATATATTATATTTATTTCTTTGTTTTCCGTCTATGATTTACTCCTTCCATCTAGGACCACGAAATGGGGAAGACACTATTTGTGGATGACAAGTGAAAATAATTACATTGGATTATTAAATTACACATCAAAAGACTTTCAAATATAGAAGATAAACAGTTGAATTAGAAACCCAAAAATGAAAAAGATACACAAAAAACCGATACACAACGAGTATTATATGAAGAGACGTCAATGTATTATGGAGGGTGGATATAAAGGAGTACCACCCAAGCTCCACATGTTTGCGCAGATTAGACATATCTATCATAGTAGTGCGACATGTAAATATTTATACAGTTTTGGCGACAAGTGCGGAATTATAAGGATTTAATCTGCGATGGTGATATACGTATATGAGATTACTAATAATGTAATTTATAAAAGAAAATGAAATATGAATTTCATTGATTTTTGTTCGTACATTGAAAATTATATTTCAAAATCATATTCTATTAGTTTGCTCATTTAAATATTTGATACATGAAAGTTATCTTTATTATATTTTTAACTAAAATATTAATATTTTGTTATGGTTATCTAGAATTAAAATATTATAACAAAATCTTTAAAAAATACCTGTGCAATTCTGCACGGGTTTAAAACTAGTTAGACAATATTTTCGAAGCCATTAAAATAATTTTGAAAACATCGAAGGCAGGAAAAAATAAAAAAATGATAAAACAAAGAAAAGTATATGCTGATAAAGTGATTTGATATCGTATGTTTAAAATGATATTATATTTAATAATTATTTTGTGGTATTAAATAAAATTGTTTGTTTCCGTGCAAATAATCAATTAATTTTAAAAAAATTATACGAGAAATATAAATAATATAAATGACTAAGATTATACTACTTTATAAGCTCTTAATTGTATAATGTTATAAATCCTTTTACCTAATAACTCCATATGATATATATAAACTAAATCACTGTAATTTATGTATATGTTGTTTTTATATTTACTTTTCTAATTTTTAGATAGCAAACCTGTGCATTTTTGCACGGGTATAAAACTAGCAAGGAACAACATTCATTCTATTTGTAAAACACCTAAACACTAACACAATACTTTTTTAGTCTCTTTGTCTCATTTATCTATTTTTTTTATTATTGTTTATTATTACTCCGTATTTTTTTTATTACTTATCACGTACTCCCTCCTATCCAATCCAATGTACCTACTTTCCATTCTTGTACAATCCAATCCAATGTACCCATTTCCTTTTTGGGTAACATTTAGACAATTTTATCCTTGCAACTCTCATTTAATTACATACAATGCCATCAAATACACTACTCTTTAACATTAAAATTCAAGGGCAATTTATGACCTTTTACCATTTGTGACACATTTTTCTTAAAACTTGTGCCCGGACCCACGGGTACATTGGATTGTATAGAAGGGAGTATTTTTATTATTATTTAAATGTTGAATTATTGTCATTGATGATACATGCATATGTTGAATGTTCGTTAAAATTGTATGGAGTACGACATGGTAGGAGCTTATTAATTTGTTTAAGGGAATTAAAGGCTTTTAGTCGTTATTGGGCCGCTTCAAAACTATTTTTGACCAATTTTCTAATTGTATGTATACAGATTAATAGGAATTGGAATGTTGGATGGTCCTCTTTTACACATAAATTCCACCCAATTATATCGTCTATGTTTTGTTTATAGCAATTTCCACTATATTTTCCTAAAAGCATACCCGTGCAACGTTGCACGGGGTTAAAACTAGTAACCGAAGTATTTAAATTGTCGCTTTAACTTAGGAAATTGCTATTTCATATACGAATTTTTGGGTATCAGAAAAATCGTGAATTAAACAACAAAAGCATCTCTAATTAAGTTGATTTATTGTTCATACTTTTGCTCAAGCTAATATAATTGCATGATTACATGATTGTAGCATCAAGATGACGGACATTGGTGGCTATCAATAACATCGGAGAAACATTTAATCGGATATTGGCCTAATGAATTATTCATACCAATGCAAAGGTTTGCGACACAAGTCGAATTTGGAGGAGAAGTATACGTTAAAACTGGAATGGATGTGCCTTCCATGGGAAATGGATTGAAAGCTAAATCTTCAGATTCAGCTACAATTACTAATTCTCGAGTTATTGATCAAAAATATAACGTCATCGTTCCTCAATACGTCGAAAATTTTCATACTTGTGGCGATGATTATTCTGTCGATATTCGTGGTTACGACCATGATCTTAGTTCGGGTTATGTTATTTACTATGGAGGTCCGAATTCTCATTAGGTTCAAAGTTGTTTCTTACCGTTTGTCAGTAAAAATAAAGTTAAAAACGTTTTTTTAATTAATTCGATTGGTGGGTAATATATGTCGAAATATTACTAAATTTAGATAACATGCTGAAAATGGCGAAAACAAGCCAGAGTATCAATTTTGAAAACAAGCGATTTTGATTCAATACTCCAGCGATTACTATTGCTTCTTTTAACTACTCTGGCCTGCTATTTTCGCAGTAAATTCATTGTTCTCCTTAATTTGATCAAACTTATACATTAAAATAAATAAAATATTTTTTCTTAAAACGATTGATTAGGTAATCGTTCATACTTTCTCCCATTGTACGTTACTACTTTTACTTTTACTACAGTTGTTGTTATACTATTACTTTCACTACTCACGCTGTCACTATTGCTACTTTCACTACGTTTTCCGCATTTAATAATATAATTTCACTACAGCAATTAAAGATATTGTTAAACATGTTGGATTTGGAGGAGAAAGCTATGGTCAACATACAGTATACCCTGCCCGAATACTTGTTTAAGGCGGTTTGTGCAAATTTATCGTAAAACGTGATCGTTTAGTAACTACTTTTACCCATAAATACAGTTGTTTACAAATTACAACTATATTAGTGTAAAACCGTTCTACATCAAGATTGAAGACTAACTATATACCCCGAGCTTTTGAACTCATTTAAGGCTAATTCTCCACATTCAGCTACCATTTTGACTTTAAGAGTTATTGATAAAAAAACTAGCATTTCTATTTTACTATTATTGATTGATATAATTAAATTTTAGTCTGTCCAAAATATATCGATTATTTTAATAATTGTGACAAACAATACTGTGTTCAGTCTCATGATTACGAAGACAATCTAGTTTGTGACGAACAATTCTCGTTTATTTTGGTTCTTACTTCTTACCATTACTTTTTCTTAACTTTGTAAAATAAAATCAATATCTTTTTAATTTGGTTGACATTATGTCATAATACCACTAAATTTATTAAGGAGAAGCATAATTTTCTACTATATGTTTTTGATTTAGATAATACTTCCTGCAATTCTTTGGAATTACCCTTTTTTTCCGTAGAATTTTGACGAGAGTTTTGGATCGATGAATGGAGCAATTTTTATTGCATTGAAGGGAGTATCATTTTGGTTTAGTTAGAAGGGTTCATACTTCATATGTGATACGTTATACGTGATACGTTCTTATCTACTCATGCGAAAGATAAAAAGAATCCACATTTCTAATTTTATTTGTTTGATATGCTTCCCAAATTCTTAGATATATTACCTTTATAATATTGGCGAAATTTGAAATACACATGCATGAAACATCACCATAATTGATAATCCATAACGTAATTCCAGAAATTGTTGTGTTAGTGTGTTACATACTTATATAAGTTGTTAATGAGTGACCAACTTGTAAATGGTTGCTAATTAGTAACCAATAAATGGTTAGTCGCAAAAGTTAGTGGCCTTTTTCTTGTAGAATTACATAGACCGATAGATGAGTACTTTTGATTTTTTGATTGCTGTTTACATCTTACTGTTCACATAAAACATCAAAAATGAAATTAATATAATGAAGAAAAGTAAATTGGATTATGATTATAATGTTGCAAAACTGACTACACTTTTATTGTTCACGATAGACAAAAATTTAAACTTGACTAACTTGATGCGCATTATTTTCTAGCCCAAATTGGACCCCCGTAGAAAATAATGCGACCCACCTCAGGATCACCTTTTTGATAATCTAAAACCGTGTAGAGTAAATTACAATCTTCAAATCTCTGGGTGTCAGGAAGATTTACAATGTTATAGCTTTCATCGACGACTTTCACCGGGTGAATACTCGACGAATCCCATACGTCATCGGTGGCTTGCCTCCCATTTCCCATTGCTGGCGGGGGATTTACCATGACTGGATTATCTATCTCTCCTCCGGCCTCTACTTGATTAGCGAAATCTTTTAACGTTGTGAATAAGTTTTCCGGCCAATATCCAACTTTCTCGTCTTTTACTTGTAGCCACCAATGTCCGTCATCTTTATTCTACATGCAATTAAATCAATTATAAATAGGCATATGTTTCACCGATAAGTCTCAGTCAATGACTTTTTTTATAACACTAGTTGTTGTACGGCGCGCTTCGCGCACCGTACCCCAAGATACTTATATCAACTTAGTTTTACACCTTGAGTGTAATAAGCACAATTAAGGTCGTTATTTTTGAGATTATGTCTAAAGAGATCAAAGCGTAATTTGCGGCGACAATCTCCAAATTTTTTCTGTCTGTATGGAGAAATGAAGTTTGTCTAAGAAAGGTTGAATTCACACTTATTAATGGTAAAATTGATCCAGTGCACACAAGTTTTTTTTTCTTTCAATGATGTGATTCAAATAAAGTTTAAATTACATCAAAAGTTGTAGTTCAAATGCTACAACTGTAGTATAAACCAATTGAACATCCAACTACATGATGTGAAAAATTTTAAGCGTGTTGCCTCCATCCCTAAGTCTCTTTCTCCCATTTTCTTCATCATCATTGTCTTTCTTGCGTAAACGGGTGACCTGCAAAATACCGTGGCCACTTCATAACATCCCCAACAAGCTAATGTCAATTACAATTTGTTGCTTTCTTAGCACGCAATTTCGGAAGGTATTGTTAATTACAAATTGTTCCTGAATGAACAATAAATGTTAAAAAAGTTAGAATCCGATGCTTTGAAAATAACTCAAATTCCTTATTAACCCGCACAAATCATCCTTTAAGACCATAAATTATCGAGCATGAAATGCAGCTCAAACAAGCTTATGTCATCGTGAAATTACACAATGTTAAATATAGTATCAATCACAATATGATCAATCAAAACAACTACGAAACAATTTAAAAAATGTAACACATTTCTCTCATCACAAAGTTGTATACGAGTTACCTATGCACGACACAGCATCAATTTAGTTACGAAATAGACAAACTCAAAATGTAAAAAAACCAGTAAACCAACTCAGTTGAGTTTTAGAATTATGACGCCATTACCCAAACTATGTTAAACAGTCATAACAATCTCGTGTGTTATATAGCAAAAATCTCAAAATGTATCCGATTTATCACGCAATTCCTTGATAATTTCCTCATATGTATCTGAAGTGTATTGTAAAGCATTTATAACAATATCACAGCTACTATTGCAACATTAGAAACCAAGTGATCAAAAATTTAAAATTGAAACACATAATACAATACTTTAACTCATAAAGAGCCTAACCTTCAAAGTCAGCTTGAACTTTCTTATAAGAATTAAATAAGCCTCCTCGTACAAACGCCTTTGAGCCTAGAACATCCTCCCCTTGGGATGAGTCAAAAAATTCATATAGACGAGATGCTTCATCCTCTACTCTATATATTAAAACACCCAAATGAACAGATTAAAACCCACCAAACCTGTGTAGAAGACGCAAGCATCCCAATGATAAGCCATAACGTACCTTCGCCTCTTTTTCTTTTTTGTACTTTAGGAAAGGAGTTTCTTTAGAATAATTGGAAACGAGGTCATTTCTTTGTGCTAATAAAATACAACCTAAAATAAATACCACACATCAGGAACTGGCCAACAAACTATGACATTTACGCTTTGAATCTTACCGTAAAAGCGCTACCTAAGCTACTTAAAACTGAACTATTATAATAAACATTCCCCAAGATCTACTTCATTGTTCTTCAATTAATAAATCATCCAACCATACCTCCAGGAAAACCATAATTAGACAAAAACTGATGAGATTAATCATTTATGTGTGCACAAACTAAGTTCCTCAAAATCATAAACCTTAATAACATGTAAAAAATTTGTGTGTGCTTAACAGGTTCCCTAAGAAAAACCTTGATTCTAAGATCTATTGGAAAAGAAGAAGACGGATTTCTTATCTTTAGACGTCTTGATCAATTAAATAGGGTACCTGCGTACCACATAGCAAGGTAGACCGAAGCAGAGGAGACACCACCGCGAGAGCCTGGTGACTGACGAGTGGTGACTGGAATCTGAAAAGGAGAAAAACAAACTAAGGCCCATGAAGTTTAATTATACCAGTAGCAAACACAAATAATACCATAATAAGAGGAATTCGAAAAGGAGTAGCATACTGCAAGACTTATTAGCATTCATAATCTCAGTAACATAATAATTAAAAGTAAAAGGTAACTTCAAATTAAAAGGCAGGGATTACATCTGATTTGGAAAATGAGGGGTATACCCTAGAATCTAAGGTTAACTGCTAACCACTGAATGAAAACCAAAATTTGGAAAATGGGGGTTAACCCACGAAGAGTACCTGCGAGATCTTTATCATTAATATTAGTAATCACTCCCCGTAACTTCATTCTTGGAGAGATGTTCTGGAGTATACACAAAACATAGAAAATTTAGGAACTTTTTTCTTGATATATCTCCTATTTACCTATGATGAGATGTTCAAGAGTGTCCATAAAAATAAATGATAGACCAGTCATGCATCATATGCTCTTCCTGCTTCCCCACCTAGGCTTGAACAATATTTGGCATAATGCTTATTTTGCTTGCTCTACCTACTTTAAAGTCTCAATAATGGACTTGTTGTCATATATAGTTCATTATAAGTGAATAGCCAATTTTAATGCTAAGTAGTATTATTCTATTTTTGCCTCAAGCGAGATTGCCACATGACACTGTTAGTCCTGACTGCGTGAGAGGTCTGGGTTTCAAGAGGTTTTATTCAATAGTGACATTGTTTGGGGAAAAATAACTGGATTGAAGTGTAGTATACTATAAAGCATCTTCACATGTGGCTAGACTACTAATATTGCATCCCTAAATCTATGCTAAACACCGTGAAACTCTACTTTATTCATTAAATCAACCAGCTCTTCTTCTTCTTGATTCGTCAATTAGGCATGCCAAATGTAAACATGACTAATTTTCCAATCAAGAAACAAAAACCCTACTTAGTCAGATCTAATTAACAATTACTAAACGTTTTCTGGATTGAGGTCCTTAACAAAAAAACCAATAGTTAACTCAGCTATACATTATCTTTCACACTTTCCCATCAAAATCCTATGATTTAATGAAAAAACAAACATTTATACATAGAATAATTAGAGCTTCGTACCATTAGCTTTTTAAGTCACAAAGCTTCTAAAGAACCATTGTTAACAAAACACAAATTCTTATTTGTGACGGTTACAAATTAAGACAGCATTCATATTCTATATAAATAATGTTATAAGAAAAATCACAATCTAATCTAATACTCCATGTTACTACTTACTTTTAATGTTACGAGAGCCTAAAATTATCCATAAACGTAGAGCATCTGAAATCCACTTCACCAAATGACCCAAAATTCATAGATAAACATAGACAGTAACATGAAGGAGAAAAAGAGAAAGGATTAACTAATTAACTCACAATTCGAGCCAAATCTAAGTAGGCAACAAGATCAGGCTTATCCCGGTCACTATATACCGCAACAGATCTAAGTATGAAATTCTCCCAATACATTTTAAAAATTAAAAACGGATTAAAAAAACAAAATAGAATCTTGTTCGCATTATCAATTATATTCATCCTCACCTCAAATCCGAGAACAATATAATTAAAGTTTTTTCTTAGTATGATGGTCCCCCCATTGCAGGCAAAGCTCCTCCTCATTGCGCCCTTACACGAGAAAAAGTTAATTACATTTAAAAAGTGAACAAAAAATAGCATATCCATGCCCAAACTGACTAAGAAAAAAAGTGCGATAGTCGTGTTCACAAACAATTTAACATCAGTTATTATCTCTCATAAACTATGAAAGGGGAAGCAAAAGTATGCATCTTTGTTTAAAATTTTATGAGGAATAGGTTAGCACCTGCTGTTATTTGCTTAGGTGAGGCCGCCCCTGGATGCAAGAACCTATGAATAATAAAGAAAAAGTCGAGCAAAGATGAAATCAACTCAATATTAGACAAGCGACTCTACTTTAAATTCATTTATATAGATTCTGAAGGCGAAGGCTCTACCCTAAAATTAGCCAAAACTGAAGAAGGGCTTGTATAGTGTTGCCTAACTCTTTTTGCTTGTTCTCAACAAGTGCATTATCATTAACAACATGCCTCACATTTTTCTCACCTTAGCAACATTAACTAAATTACTACCAGAAACACATAGCACAATTTCAACTGTATTTCGTTTCGACGCACAGCCAGAACAACCCTAATTTCACTAAACCCACCCGAATATGGATGCCAATATATACAGCGCCTACAACACCGAGTATCGATGGCCTCTTAAAAACCAAAGCAATTGATCATTTGCGCCAGGCCGGGTCAATCAGACCATATCACCAAAAAGCCTAAAGTTGATGCCTCAAAGCTTTGGAATCCTCCACTATGTTGATATTTGTTTTTGATTCAGTTGCTTCAAAGCCTGCTTAAGGCCTTAAAATAATGAGAAGTGAAATCAGAGGTTAGGCAAATGAGGAAAAAAGAATTATCGACCTTTGATTAATAGTATTCTAGTAAAATGAGCTCATTCACAATGGGTCGTTTATTAATAGTAGTATGACCAAATAGGCTAATATTATTATGATGAACAATAACATTGATTCTTTGTAGACAACAGTAATAAGCCAGCAAACTGGGGAGAAGTTAATGCATTAATTTAAACCGTCAATTAATTATCGCTAACAAAGCATGGTCAAACATTAATACATACAAATGTTCACCAATCAACGCAGCAATAGGAATATATGCACTTGGATGAGAATCAGTTAGGTTTCACAATCAACCCGGCCATGTACAAAAGAGTAGTTGATCAAAATGACAGTCTTAAATATATTTGTGAATATCAAAATATCAACTGGGCTTTAAATTTATCGTCTAATTGTGGCAATCAAATACTAACACCGCAATAAGTTAAGCAAGCAAATCGATAAACATAACTCTGATTGGGCGATCATCACTTTCTAAAACTAAAACCCTAAAAAAAATTCAAGGAAAAGGGCATGGACATGTAGAATCCTAGCTAGATTCAGCAAGTAGAGCTCAATTTCTACAATAAAGAACAGGCGACTGGATTATGATGGTGGGTAGTGAAATTTACCTGAACTAAATGATCGGGGAAAGTGAAATACTCTAAATGCCCATCAATATCATCGTCATAATCATTGCCATTGTTAACAATGAGTTTAATTTTATAGGAGGTAGAAATGACCATATATGCTA
The DNA here is from genome assembly GCA_022085475.1 of Heliosperma pusillum. Lineage (NCBI taxonomy): Eukaryota > Viridiplantae > Streptophyta > Magnoliopsida > Caryophyllales > Caryophyllaceae > Heliosperma > Heliosperma pusillum. The sequence continues at coordinate 6,970 of JAIUZE010009155.1, read as the reverse complement.
CAAGTTCGAGCCAAATATGCTAGAATCAAAGAAAATAGTGAACTTTACTTGAGGATAGTGGATCTACACAATAATAAGTAATATAAATATGTGAAATTGATCTTGGGACTATCAAGATCAAAAGACATACTATCAAGATGATAGCCCTAAACGTATCAGTCATCAAAAGAAAAACGAAAGTGAAGAAAAAACACTACAAACCTTTGCTTTTTCGCCAATGTCTATAGAGGTCAAGACCTTTGATGATGGAGTTGGAATAAATGAACAAAACGCAAATTATTGGAGTGGTGAAAAGTGCTGATGGATGATAAAGGAGAAAGGGGAGAGAAGGAGAAAATGGGAAAAGGTGTGGCTGGAAATGAATGGTAAAGGAAGACCAGAAATCCTCACAATAAAGACAATCCAAAATGGCAAAATATGGAACGCTGCGTTTTGGGGTGAAAATGAGCAAAGTGTAGTTCATCGGTACTGTTCATTATGAATAGTAGCATAGGTTGTTCACTTTTATATTAATTAAGGAAGTGAAATCAGAGGTTAGGCAAATGAGGAAAAAAGAATTATCGACCTTTGATTAATAGTATTCTAGTAAAATGAGCTCATTCACAATGGGTCGTTTATTAATAGTAGTATGACCAAATAGGCTAATATTATTATGATGAACAATAACATTGATTCTTTGTAGACAACAGTAATAAGCCAGCAAACTGGGGAGAAGTTAATGCATTAATTTAAACCGTCAATTAATTATCGCTAACAAAGCATGGTCAAACATTAATACATACAAATGTTCACCAATCAACGCAGCAATAGGAATATATGCACTTGGATGAGAATCAGTTAGGTTTCACAATCAACCCGGCCATGTACAAAAGAGTAGTTGATCAAAATGACAGTCTTAAATATATTTGTGAATATCAAAATATCAACTGGGCTTTAAATTTATCGTCTAATTGCGGCAATCAAATACTAACACCGCAATAAGTTAAGCAAGCAAATCGATAAACATAACTCTGATTGGGCGATCATCACTTTCTAAAACTAAAACCCTAAAAAAAATTCAAGGAAAAGGGCATGGACATGTAGAATCCTAGCTAGATTCAGCAAGTAGAGCTCAATTTCTACAATAAAGAACAGGCGACTGGATTATGATGGTGGGTAGTGAAATTTACCTGAACTAAATGATCGGGGAAAGTGAAATACTCTAAATGCCCATCAATATCATCGTCATAATCATTGCCATTGTTAACAATGAGTTTAATTTTATAGGAGGTAGAAATGGCCATATATGCTACAAGTTCTAGCCAAATATGCTAGAATCAAAGAAAATAGTGAACTTTACTTGAGGATAGTGGATCTACACAATAATAAGTAATATAAATATGTGAAATTGATCTTGGGACTATCAAGATCAAAAGACATACTATCAAGATGATAGCCCTAAACGTATTAGTCATCAAAAGAAAAACGAAAGTGAAGAAAAAACACTACAAACCTTTGCTTTTTCGCCAATGTCTATAGAGGTCAAGACCTTTGATGATGGAGTTGGAATAAATGAACAAAACGCAAATTATTGGAGTGGTGAAAAGTGCTGATGGATGATAAAGGAGAAAGGGGAGAGAAGGAGAAAATGGGAAAAGGTGTGGCTGGAAATGAATGGTAAAGGAAGACCAGAAATCCTCACAATAAAGACAATCCAAAATGGCAAAATATGGAACGCTGCGTTTTGGGGTGAAAATGAGCAAAGTGTAGTTCATCGGTACTGTTCATTATGAATAGTAGCATAGGTTGTTCACTTTTATATTAATTAAGGAAGTGAAATCAGAGGTTAGGCAAATGAGGAAAAAAGAATTATCGACCTTTGATTAATAGTATTCTAGTAAAATGAGCTCATTCACAATGGGTCGTTTATTAATAGTAGTATGACCAAATAGGCTAATATTATTATGATGAACAATAACATTGATTCTTTGTAGACAACAGTAATAAGCCAGCAAACTGGGGAGAAGTTAATGCATTAATTTAAACCGTCAATTAATTATCGCTAACAAAGCATGGTCAAACATTAATACATACAAATGTTCACCAATCAACGCAGCAATAGGAATATATGCACTTGGATGAGAATCAGTTAGGTTTCACAATCAACCCGGCCATGTACAAAAGAGTAGTTGATCAAAATGACAGTCTTAAATATATTTGTGAATATCAAAATATCAACTGGGCTTTAAATTTATCGTCTAATTGCGGCAATCAAATACTAACACCGCAATAAGTTAAGCAAGCAAATCGATAAACATAACTCTGATTGGGCGATCATCACTTTCTAAAACTAAAACCCTAAAAAAAATTCAAGGAAAAGGGCATGGACATGTAGAATCCTAGCTAGATTCAGCAAGTAGAGCTCAATTTCTACAATAAAGAACAGGCGACTGGATTATGATGGTGGGTAGTGAAATTTACCTGAACTAAATGATCGGGGAAAGTGAAATACTCTAAATGCCCATCAATATCATCGTCATAATCATTGCCATTGTTAACAATGAGTTTAATTTTATAGGAGGTAGAAATGACCATATATGCTACAAGTTCGAGCCAAATATGCTAGAATCAAAGAAAATAGTGAACTTTACTTGAGGATAGTGGATCTACACAATAATAAGTAATATAAATATGTGAAATTGATCTTGGGACTATCAAGATCAAAAGACATACTATCAAGATGATAGCCCTAAACGTATCAGTCATCAAAAGAAAAACGAAAGTGAAGAAAAAACACTACAAACCTTTGCTTTTTCGCCAATGTCTATAGAGGTCAAGACCTTTGATGATGGAGTTGGAATAAATGAACAAAACGCAAATTATTGGAGTGGTGAAAAGTGCTGATGGATGATAAAGGAGAAAGGGGAGAGAAGGAGAAAATGGGAAAAGGTGTGGCTGGAAATGAATGGTAAAGGAAGACCAGAAATCCTCACAATAAAGACAATCCAAAATGGCAAAATATGGAACGCTGCGTTTTGGGGTGAAAATGAGCAAAGTGTAGTTCATCGGTACTGTTCATTATGAATAGTAGCATAGGTTGTTCACTTTTATATTAATTAAGGAAGTGAAATCAGAGGTTAGGCAAATGAGGAAAAAAGAATTATCGACCTTTGATTAATAGTATTCTAGTAAAATGAGCTCATTCACAATGGGTCGTTTATTAATAGTAGTATGACCAAATAGGCTAATATTATTATGATGAACAATAACATTGATTCTTTGTAGACAACAGTAATAAGCCAGCAAACTGGGGAGAAGTTAATGCATTAATTTAAACCGTCAATTAATTATCGCTAACAAAGCATGGTCAAACATTAATACATACAAATGTTCACCAATCAACGCAGCAATAGGAATATATGCACTTGGATGAGAATCAGTTAGGTTTCACAATCAACCCGGCCATGTACAAAAGAGTAGTTGATCAAAATGACAGTCTTAAATATATTTGTGAATATCAAAATATCAACTGGGCTTTAAATTTATCGTCTAATTGTGGCAATCAAATACTAACACCGCAATAAGTTAAGCAAGCAAATCGATAAACATAACTCTGATTGGGCGATCATCACTTTCTAAAACTAAAACCCTAAAAAAAATTCAAGGAAAAGGGCATGGACATGTAGAATCCTAGCTAGATTCAGCAAGTAGAGCTCAATTTCTACAATAAAGAACAGGCGACTGGATTATGATGGTGGGTAGTGAAATTTACCTGAACTAAATGATCGGGGAAAGTGAAATACTCTAAATGCCCATCAATATCATCGTCATAATCATTGCCATTGTTAACAATGAGTTTAATTTTATAGGAGGTAGAAATGGCCATATATGCTACAAGTTCTAGCCAAATATGCTAGAATCAAAGAAAATAGTGAACTTTACTTGAGGATAGTGGATCTACACAATAATAAGTAATATAAATATGTGAAATTGATCTTGGGACTATCAAGATCAAAAGACATACTATCAAGATGATAGCCCTAAACGTATTAGTCATCAAAAGAAAAACGAAAGTGAAGAAAAAACACTACAAACCTTTGCTTTTTCGCCAATGTCTATAGAGGTCAAGACCTTTGATGATGGAGTTGGAATAAATGAACAAAACGCAAATTATTGGAGTGGTGAAAAGTGCTGATGGATGATAAAGGAGAAAGGGGAGAGAAGGAGAAAATGGGAAAAGGTGTGGCTGGAAATGAATGGTAAAGGAAGACCAGAAATCCTCACAATAAAGACAATCCAAAATGGCAAAATATGGAACGCTGCGTTTTGGGGTGAAAATGAGCAAAGTGTAGTTCATCGGTACTGTTCATTATGAATAGTAGCATAGGTTGTTCACTTTTATATTAACTAGTTGTTGCTCCGCGCGCAACGCGCGCGGAACCCCAAATTACGTAGAAAGGTCTATATTTTATCCTATGTTTGATTTCTTACTGTACCCATTATAGAAGAGCTGCTTTTCCATCACTTTCCTATTATCCTTGTATAGTTGTATTCGTGGATTTTTTTTATACAATTTTCATTTCAGGTTATTAAGAATGTCTTTTTAACGACTTAGATGAGAGCCTCACGAATCGGGGGGAAAAGCATTACCTGCACCGTATTTGAGATACAATCGTCATCAAGAGACAATAGAACATCATTTTTTATTGTATCCTATTTCCCAAAAGGACAATCTCTAAGGCATGGGAGATGGAGCAGTACGACAGAAGTAGGTGCCGCCAACTTTAAAAGATAAGAAAAGAATTGAAACCAAGCGAAGGAAGATTAGGATGGCTGAAAAACTAAATGAATAATTGTCGAGTATTTAAAACTTGTAGGACATGAGTATTTGATTTTCACATTTATTAATCAACCCAACATATTTAATCACCCTGTGGCATAATTCTGGAGCAACGAGAACGTTTATTCAGGAAAATTACATTAAAACGCAATTAAAGTTTGGAGTATCAACCCTATACATTGATGTGTTGGTGATAGAAAAACCCGCGGTGTGTTTCTTAACATCATAATCCACACACTCGGCTAACTCATGGCCAATTCCATAGCTCCTTGACCATTCAATTTTTGCAAATTTCATTTTCTTCACTTTCCTAGCCTGACAAGTGAAAGTATGCAAGAAAAATCAACCAGTAAGCATATTTTTTGGATGAGCAGCTTAATCGGTCCTTGTCTCTACCATAAGTACGCCTTGGACACAGTACACAAGCATATCAGTACCCTCCCATTTTAAAAAATCATGTAGGTAAACTTTGGCTAGATCATCGAATCACCTAATCCAATCACGTTACCTATGGTTTACAGGGTCGGCTGAATTTGAGTCAAGAAGTAAAGGAGCCCACAGAAACTAAATTGAAGCATTATACTAATCCGTACTTAACCAAAAAAAAAGCTAATCGTGAGCTATAGTATCACACAAAATATATGAAGAGACAAAATAACATGTATATTCACAATCAGAAATGCCTCGTGCCAAATTACGGCGAGATGTGCATTGCGGAACATAAACCTCTTATTGGCTGGGTCAGTGACTAACAAACATCCAAAAATCCATTGTTCTCAATATGGCGATTTTCCCCAGAACATTAACCTCTTCCATTTAGCTTTTCCTCACATTTTAGTAACATTTTACCTCATAATACACCAAATCATCATCAAATTTTCACGATTTTAATAGAATTCACAATATAAAGCTTCAAAAATAGCTATAATTTCTCCAAAACACTGATAATAAAAGTTGCAGTAGTACCTCTGCAGGTTGCAGTCTTTGGGTGCCACCTCCTAGTAATCCAAATCAACCCTTCAAGAGAAATGTTTGAAAGCCAAACCAATCATTGTGTCACGATCTCCACCTGCAGTTAAGAGCAATATTTAAAAGCTATCAACTGACAACTAAAAAATAAGTACACTGGTGCATACTACTCTTCAAAAGAATTGAGGTTGCACAACTTTTAAATATGTTTGAGTGATATGTGATGCTATCTCAAAGTAGGTATAATATTACTAACTAAACCAACTCAGACATCAGAAGTGCCAGGACTCTACTACTCCTACATTTGCATACGATATCAAGAGGTAGCTAATGTCTTTGCCTTCCGTCATTAACTACAGCTTGTCGTTCCCTTTGCTCTACTGCATTTTTCTTTATATCGTTTGACTCCCCTTTCTCAAAACTGGTTCATATCATTTTCCCCTTTCATGTTATCTCTGTTGTCTCCCCAAATCACAGCTTTTCCTTTCTTGAACAACCCACATTTTACAAAAATAATTCCTTATCATCTGGCAATTACGCCTCCTCCACCATTGATTATCGATTCTGGGTATGCCATTGTCTCCTCTACTTCCTCGCTCTCCCCTCTCAACCCTCTCCCTCCCTCATTCCCTTCTTCCCTTTCAATTCGAACAAATCAAAACATAGCCATAATTTGGTGCAGGATATTTTATCATTCGACAAGCACACATGCTGTGAAGTAGGTAAGCTCACCTCAATCGAATGAATGCAAACAGACAACCACTAAGCAAAAACAGTGACATCAATCAAAACACTAAACACCAAAATTGGCCCTAAAATAGCAGAGTTTACAATACTCTAATAAGGAGCATTCCAAGGCCCCTCTCTCTCTCTCAAAACAAGGTAGTGATGTCATGTTTACATAGTGGAAATTGTAAACTGCATTAACTCAACTCATTGAGGCTTTATAATATAAGAAGCAAGGAAATCTAGTAAGTTATTATCGCACTGTATTCCAATGTTAAGCAAAAGAACCACATAGCATTTTGAGATACTTACCTAGGTAGCACCAAAACGGACACGGACACGGACACGACACGGACACGTGATACGGCATCTCGTGAAATTTAGGACACGGGACACGGCATTTAAATTTAATAAAATATATATTTTATAGTTATAAATAACATACAATTTTATTTT
>JAIUZE010009153.1:0-15204 GCA_022085475.1 Heliosperma pusillum | reverse complement strand
TGAGCAAGCGAATAGCTTCAAGTCTTGCTACTGGAGCGAATGTCTCGGCATAATCAATCCCTTCTTGTTGATTAGAACCTTGAACGACCAATCGAGCCTTGTTACGAACTATAACTCCTGAATCATCCAATTTATTTCTGAATACCCATCGAGTACCAATCACAGTTCGATTAGGAGGTCGTGGCACAAAGTGCCATACTTTATTACGTTCGAACTGTTGAAGCTCCTCTTGCATAGCCACAATCCAGTCGGATTCTGCAAGAGCTTCTTTGATGTTGCTGGGCTCTATGGTAGACAGAAAAGAATAGAATGAACAAAAGTTATTTAATGTTCGCCTTGTTTGTTGAACTCCCTTATTCAAACTCCTAGGATACTAATCCATAGGATGAGAACTCATATATTTCCATTTTTTAGAGTTCCTAGGCTCATCATCATCTGATGAACTTTCATTTTCCTCAAATGATTCAGAATCAAGATTGGTTCCCCCTGAGTTGGACTCTGGGTTTATAGCTGAAGTTGGTACAACTTCAGTTACACCATCTTGGTTCTGGTTCAAAGTTATAGCATCATCAGCAATAACTTCAGTTTCCTTTTCCTTGTTTTGAGAAGAGACATTCGTATCATCAACAATTGTCTCAGTTCTCTGTTCAAGGTCATTGGCGGATTTATCAAGTTCATCATTGATTCCTTACAAATAAATTCTTCATTAATTTCGGGCACGTCATCCTCTGGAGAGGCGAAAGTCTGGTCATTCTGCCTCTTCTTCATTCTGTGAAACTGCTCAGGCACATTCTCTTCATCAAATACAACATGAAACACTTTCTTCTATGCACACGTTTTTGTTAAAAACCTTTAAAGCTTACTATGATAGGAATAGCCAACAAACACAGCTTCGTTCCCTGTGGATCAAATTGCTCAAAATTAATTTTTCCATTAGTATGCGAACCAAAAAATTGAAGATTCCCGAAGCAACGAAGGAGCCTATTGGGTTTCTCCCTCTTAAAAGTCATAGGGAGTCTTTTTGAGAATTGGTATAATCATAGCTCGATTGTGCACATCGCATGAAGTACTATGGCTTCGGCCCAAAAGTTCTTAGGAAGGCCACTACACAAAAGCATAGTGCGGGCCATGTCCTCTAATGTTCTATTCATACGTTCCACGACACCGTTTTGTTGTGGGGTTCGTGGTGCAGAAAAGTTATGTCATACACCATTCTCCCTACAATATTCTATAAAAGCTTGATTATCAAATTCGGTGCCATGATCCGTACGAATGGAAACTAACTTTTTATCATACTTGTTTTGGGCGAGCTTCATTAGTACTACAAACTCATCGAAAGTTTCATCTTTAGTAAATATAAAGATAGGCCATACATACCTGGAGTAGTCGTCGACTAGGACGAATACGTACCTTGATCCACCGCGGCTTCTAACTTTCATAGGTCCACATAGATCCATGTGTACCAACTCAAGTGGACGCTCTGTACTTACTACTCTTTTCGGTTTGAATGAAGAGCTAACTTGTTTACAACGGGCACATGAGTCACACATCTTTTCTTGTTCGAATTTGATTGAGGGTAAACCCTCAACTAAATCCCAAGACTTAAGTTTCTTTAAAATCGTTGGACTGATGTGTGCAAACCTCTTGTGCCACAAGCATGAGTCATCCACAGTGACTTTCATACACGTAAAGGAACTTGTAGTGACTTTGTTTAAATCAATCATATACACGTTCCGTTTACGTGAGCCTTCTAAGATAACATTGCTAGTTCCTTCAACTATGATACGACAAACATTTGAATGAAAAACGACTTTGTTGCCTTTGTCACATAGTTGAGAGATACTTAGCAAATTATGCTTAAGGTCATCTACCAGATATACGTTATTGATAGCATGTGAAGAAGATATACCAATCTTACCTACACCGATTATGTTGCCCTTTTTGTTGTCTCCAAAGGTGACCTTGCCACCGTTGAAGGGCTCTAGTGAAAGAAATAAATTCTTGTTTCCAGTCATGTGTCTCGAACATCCACTGTCGAGATACCATAGATTGTTTTCTTTCACTATTATCTGCAAGAGAATCAAATACAACTTTTAGGTACCCACGCTAAGTTGGGTCCTTTATGGTTAGTGACTCTATATATTTGATCCTTTCTAACCCAGACCTGTTTAACAATTCTTTTCTTCTTAGGATAGGGTTTGCTAGGTTTATTATATTGTTTGTTATTGTTGTGACGCACATTAGGTTTAAACGACTGCTTCTGATTCACATTAGGTTTAGATTTTGAAGGCACAGATGTGTAATCGAAAGCCATGTCATAAAACCACCTGAACTCATTGTTTCTAATCTCATCACGTTGAGATTCAGGTTCAGACTCATTAACACTAGACACGTCATGCTCTTTCACAAAATCAGTTTGATTTTTGTTGTCATTAACATATTTAACACAATTATCTTTAACATGACCGTTGTGACCACAATAATTGCAAATCGGATATTCTGAAAGATTGACATACTTCCTTCTTCTGAAATCACGGTCAGAAGGAGTGGATTTGCACTTATCATGGTCTCTACGACTATAGCATTCATGACCAAGACCTTTCTTCATGTTATTGTTAGACTGTTCGGTAAGGAAGTCTAAGACCTTCTGACTTCCTTCCCACTTATCATGAACTTTTCGTGCATGTAGGAGCAATTCCTTCAAAGACTGAATTTCTTTTTGACACGACGAATGATCTACATTCGAGTCTTTGGAGGGATTTTTCTTTTTGAAATTTTCACGAAAATCATTGAAACGTTTGTTCAAGATAAGTTTCTCCTCATTATGTTGACTTTTGGCTTGGGAGAATTCAGCCTTTAATTCTTTCAATTGCTGAGAAAGAAAAGAGTTTACTTTCGCATGGTCAAGAATAACAACTTCCTTTGCTTTAGCTTGAGATTGTAAAAGCTCATTGACTTTCTTCAATTCTAAAGTTATAGCTTCATTAGCCATAACTTTGGCTTGAAGGTGCTTAATGTTGAGCTTCAGCTCTGAGATTATAGCTTCATTAGCCATAACTTTAGACTCAAGGGCTTCTTTCTCAACATTTGTCTTGTCTGAAGTTATAGCTGAAGTTGCCATAACTTTAGACTTGAGCTTTTTAGCTTTGGCCTTAAGAAGTTGGTTTTCCTCAGCAATGTCAAGAATTTGTTCTTTCAGATCTTTCAATTCTAGACTCTGCTCATGACAATGATCTAAGGCTTCTTCAAAATACTTAATTAAAGACTTCTTAGATAAATTCTTAACTTGCGTTTTAAGTTCAAGATGACTAACCTCTTCGTCATCTTCTGAATCTGGTTCTGAATCTGAGTTGCCAACAAGACACATCTCGGATTCGCTTTCATTGTCACTGTCAGAAATTAGGTCAAGACTGACGTTGCTTAGACACAGGTTGGCGACTTCCTCTTCTTCTGATTCGTCATCCTCTGTGTCGAGATCTCCCCAGCAATAAGCCATCATTACTTGCTTGAATTCCTTCTTGGTTTTGTCTCGTTGATTTTTGTCTTTGATTTTCTTCCATGTGGGGCAATCTTTGATCAGGTGATCATTATCCCCACATTTGAAGCAACCACGACTTGAAAGAGACTCTTTTGACTCAATTGGCTTCTTGTAAGATTTGTTAGTGTTGTTGTTAAACGTTTTCCCTTGTGGTTTGTTAAAGAACTTTTTCTTAAAACGTCTAGCAAATAACACTGTTTCATCTTCAAGATCCGAATCTTGTCTTTCACTAGATTCGGCCTGTAGAGCCACCTTCTTGCTATTACTATCATTTGTCGCATCTTCATCAAGAGTAATCTCATGAGCCATTAGGGTTCCAAGTAGCTCTTGATAAGATAGGTCAGATAGATCTTTACATTCCTCAATTACCGTCACCTTAGGTCTCCATCGTTTAGATAGGCTTCTAAGGATCTTCCTGGCAATTTCCTCGGAGTCAGAAGTTTTTCCAAGATTTTTCAATTCATTAATGATACTGGAGAAGCGAGTGGACATGCTGTCAAGCGATTCATTTTGTTCCATGGAGAACAGTTCGTATTTTTGCATAAGTAGTGCAATACGTTGTTTTTTGACAACAGTCGTCCCCTCATAGGCTAACTCAAGACCATCCCATATTTCCTTGGCAGTAGAACTAGATGAGAAACGATCAAATTCAGTATGGGTCATGCCGTTTTGCAACAAACTAATAGCCTTTGAATTTTTCTCAGCTTTCTTATAATCTGCCTCAACATAGTCATCTTCTTTCTTTTCGATGGAAGTGCCTGTAGCCGTTCCAAGCATGATCTTATTAGGACCATTCTTAATGATTAGCCAACACTCCCAATCGTTACACTTTATGAAATGGGTCATCATATTTTTCCATAGACTGTAGTTCTTCCCATCGAATACGGGACACTTCAGATGTTTGGAATCCATTAAAATAAAAATAAATGCAGCGGAAAATAAATAAAAATAAAAAGATAAATAGATCAGACTACTTGCTGTAAGGCAATCAAGAGCACGAGGCTCTGATACCAATTGTAGAGTCTATTGATCGAATACGAAAGAGGGGGGGGGGGGGGGAATTGAGTATTAAAAACTAGCCCCACTTTTTCGATTTATTTGATATGTAATTAATTATTTGATCTTATGAATTAAAATCAACTAATTAATTAATCAAAGTAAGCGCGAATAACGAAATAACGAAAAGTAAAGAGATAAGAGAGAGGCACACGATTTTTGAAGTGGTTCAGTTTCACACGTTGAAACCTACGTCCACTATTCTCGAGTAATAATTTTTAGTACCTTTCTACGGATTACAAAAATTACCAACCCACTCGTATAATCAACACTATGATTATAACTCAGATGAGTATCGCTAAATACCCTATACTATCTTACGCTAATAAGAAAGTACAATATAACTCACACAGATTCCCGTTAAAGAATTGTAAGCTTATAATGATGTACTATTATCCAATAACGTATTTCACTCAAGCGATTGATCATAATTGATGCACGACTCTTTTAAAAACAAACTCTAAAAATAATAAATATTTGCTCAAAGGTTTGCTTTAAAACGATTTTGGAAAATCAACACAAGTAAAATAAATAGCCGTGTGATGTATTGTGTTTCGTGTGTATGTCGTGTCTTTTACAATTTGTATGTGAAGGAGTATTTATAGTAGAAGAATCATAGTAGATCTAAAACCCTAGTATAATATTTAATAAAGATACTTATCTTTCCATAAAATAATATTTGCTTATCTTTTAGAAATATCTTTATCTCAAAATAGTATTTGGTTTATCTTATAGAAATATATTTATCTTGATATCTCAAAATATTGTTGTAAAGATATAGTAGAATCCTAGATTAGGTAAACTAAGGAAACAACCTAGGTTGGCCGAAATCCTCTAGCTCACGAAACCCTAGGAGGCACGCAACCCTAGGTGGCACAATACTAGGTTTCCACGAAACCCTAGATGTCTCCAACACTAGGTGGGCTAATTAGGTTAACAACAAATTGAGATAGAATATATTAGAAACCCTAGGTAGCATGACAACCCATAAGTTGTATTACTAACCAATAGAATCTCATAAATATATTCTCGATTAAAATAATTGATAAATATAAAAATAAAACTCTTTCACTTTTGAAAACATTTCAAAACATTTTATTTCCAAAATCATGCATCAATATTTTATCATTCAAAATCATAGACTAAAGCTATCACTTTTGAACATAAAATCTCTCGAATGGAATAGTTACCGAATGACGACCTATACTATCTAATCTTCACAAAGATCTTCAGTATACGGATCATCTCTTCATCTTGATCACACAGACCCTCCATCTCGAGTCTTGTGTAGATTTATGTAGATCTTGTTTGAAGCGATTTTCCTTAAAGTTATGCCTGGTTAGCTATAACTTCCAAGTTCACTTCCAAAGTTATTCCTGAAGTTGTTATAACTTTGTCTCACAAACTTTATCAAAGTTATGCCTAACTTTTATCTTTCTTCTCATAATTGTTGCTAGCTATAATAAGACTAAAGCACACAATTACACGCATATGATATATCGAGTAAAACATATTATTACGTAAACACATGTCATTATCAAAACTTATGAATTGGTCCAACAGTTTTGATGTTTTGTTTGGTATAAAATTTGGTATGTAGGTCGAGAGAAGTGCAAGGTAGATCGTAGTTGTATTGTTTGTTGGTTGCAAGTGGTGGTTCAGGGGAGTGCAAGTAGATTCTTACTAGCGAAACACTTAAGCGACAAAAATTACTTAAGTTGTCGGAATCTGGTCAAAATGTCGTGTTCGACAAAAAAAAATTATTAAAGTTGTATTTGACAATTTTTTTAAAAGGTGTTTCACACAAAAAAATTAAAAGTTGTGATTGACAAAAAATCCTTAGTATACTCAACTCACCAATTTGCGGGTACATTCCACCGAAGGGGTCGTGTCTAACCCTACACCAAAAGGTCAAGTGTCTTCTCAAGAGTCAAGAGTAAGGTTATACATACTAACTATCAAAACTTAAATAGTAAGTCTTGCTTAACACGAATATTATACGTCTTACGCTCAGGGGCGGAGCTATTAAGTAGCATGGGGTGGCAGCCGCTACCCCAAACTTAAAAAAATTGGTTAAGAAGACGGATTTTTGCTACCCCAAATAAAGCTGAACAGACAGTTTACATATAACTAACTAATCGCGTTCCATATATGCATAAGTTAACACATGGCTCAGTGGTATAACTATTAGTCTTTCTGCTTGTAGTCCCGGGTTCGACTCACAATCCATACATATCTCTATTTTTTAACGGACCTTAAATGCATTCAGATGCTTCTTTAATTTTGCCGGTCGGCTAAACTTCACGTATTGAATAATTACTCCGCATTGTCTTTTCTTTTATCACTTTATTTTATTTGTAACATATTGAATTTCAAATTGATGATGTTCATTATCTTTGTCTACCGCTTATTTCATTTCTTATTTTTTATTATTTGTAACATATTTTCAAAATTGACGATATTATTATTATCTTTGAGTATCGCTGATTATTTTTTTTTTCTAACCATATTGCATACAGTTAAGTTTTTACTATGAAACACAAAGCGAGAATCGAAGTCACCGTTACAATATAAAACAAAAACGACAAATAAGTCGTTAAATTGCAAAATGAAAAATCGATGATTACAAAAAAAATGATAAATTTGAAATAAGTTTTCATGTGAAATGAAAATAAAAAAACTAAAGTTGGTTTGTAACAACATTTTAAGTCATTATATAGCACTCATTGTACTTTGGTTATACGTTTGTTTGTGAATTGGTTTTATAGGTTACATACTCCGTAGTTTTTCAATTTCTATTTTTTTCAAATATCTGTAAGCTAATTTTTTCGCTACCCCAAATATAATACTCTAGCTCCGCCCCTGCTTACGCTTAACTCGAGTTAAATATTACCACTTGGTGGTAATAAAGATGAAGCTCTTGATATTTTCTAGGCAATAAGTGGAGTAATTTGTTATGTCTTTACCGCGTCTTAAACTTAAGACGAATATTGTCCGTCTTAAATGAAAATTTGTGAAACTTTAAGCCAATACAAATACATTTTTAGGATTTCTCAATAAATTAATAATTTGGTTGTACACATAACCATCCTAATTTTTTTTGTAGCTGATAAAAAATAAATCATATCAACAATTAGGGGTGTTCATTGGTCAAAGACCGGACCGGACCAAACTCTCCGGACCGAAGACCAAATAAGGATTATTAAGTGGTGGACCGGGGACCGGACCATATTAATATTGGTCCGGTCCGGTCCGGTCCACAAAAATGTGTGATGAACATTATGTCTATCAGCAGACTTGATGATGTTTCTTATTGTTTATTGTTTATATGTTTAATCGCCTAAATAATTAGAATATCGGAATACAAAATCTATATGTAAATCAACATTTTCAAAAAACTAAGATCATTTCAATACGATAAAAAAAGGGTAAAATCTATGTTAATTTATGGTGGGTATACAAGTGATGAACATACCGTGATTTTCTCATCTATATCGCCTCATATTCATCCACATCCATATCCCACAAGAAATTTACATGAAGTTTCCCATACGTATATAACATTTCCCAGCATTTAATCTATGGCGGATATACACATTGTACGTAAAGATTGAATTGCCATTAGTTTTGAGTAACAATTTTATACAGGAATCAGAGCCACAGCAATTGCTAACACTGAGAATTCACTATCTCAAAATATCAAATTATTCCATCAAGTAGCAGTACTGCAGTAGATAGATCAAAACGTATTTACAGAGCACCTGCAATGGTTCAGGGTACGTTAGCCAATCCTCAATCTAAACTGAATCACTGCACTGAATGAAGTTCGTTTCCAAACTAGGATGTTTGCGTTCTTGCATCGAATCCATAAGTGTTCTACGAACTCAAACTCATTTCCCAAACCAAATCGAATACTGAACCATGCAACATTTCAAGGTACTCTGAATCCCATAGCTAGCCTCCACGAAGGATGGCCAGAAGTAGTGTGCGGCAGATGCAATGCAGCTAAGAGTCCTTTCCATGTTTCTCCGGGCGTATGTCCCACATGAAAGTCAATAAGCTTGTTTTGGTTCTGGTAGTATTCCTCCAGCAATTTCTTCTATATGAAAAGCATATTCTTTAACTGGCAGTTTATTTAACATACACTACTCGGTTCCAAAGTTTACTGTCCACATTTGTGTATGGTGGTGAAACGATGTAAAGTTTAACCATCAATTTCTCAAGTATTTATAGAGATACAACATTGAACTTGTATGTTCGATTCATCAAACTAGGCTAATATTTTTTTTTTCTATCAAGCACTATGATTAGAGTAATTCTTGTGTTCTCCGGGAGTACGGTCCTCCTTACACCTAAGCTATTATAATATTGCGTTTAATTCCTCCTCCTTCAGGTGTAAGGAGTACCATCCTCCGGGAGGACACAATAATTTTTCTTATGATTATGTATCTCATGATAAATTGATCAAGTATTTAATGCTATCGTGTGCCTAAAGGCATTAGGCTATTAGAAAAAAGAAAAAAAAACATCAAAAGTCGACATCATTTGACCTTGGTAGCACATCACCAATGGAACCAATGATCCCCACTGAATCATGCTGGCATACCCAAACGTGAAAACCTATTGCAGATGCAGTACAAATATATTTGGAAAGTACTTCAGAGTCGCAACAGAAAGCAGCTAACAGGGTAATTTTCAGGAGTTGCGAACAAATCAAATTAAAGTACCTGCTCTCTGTAGAATGTGGTGACATTTGGTTTGACATCTTCAGCAGTCTTGTTTATAATTGGAAACCCAGATTTGGTTGTTTCAAATGATACAGAAGAATCGGCAGTTGACCTCCCTGCTTGGAAGTGATCACCGCGTTTGAAATTCACGACAAGGTCAATGTCAACAAATTGGTCAAGGATTTCCTGCAATAAATGGATCATTGTCCATCAGAACCAGAATACCAACTTCTTCTTGCAACAACCAACCCAACATAATAAAACTTGGAAAATTGAAAACTACTACCTATTATAGCCTACTCTTCAAACCATTGCCGAATACAACTTTTTTTTCCATCTACTTAATAACTAATAAGGTATGTTGGCAGACAATTCTATACCAACTCGTGGTTTCCGGCTAATATAACATGAAGTGACCGTTTTGCCCTTTTTTATTCCCTCACACTCGCCATTTATCTCATTCCTCGTCCTCCCTCATTGGACGCTCATCTCCTTCCCCGCTATCTCCCCCTTAATCTTACCTCTCTTATTTCTGCTGCCCGTAACTGATGTCACCTGGTAATATTCATCATAACCTTTGAATTTGTTAACAGTGTTATGTAAATTACTTAAGCAATGGAGGAAGAGAAGGAGAGAAATCACTTAATGGAGTCTGAACAACTACGGTGAAGCGAAGGAATGGGTTTCATATGGAAAGGGGAGGGATAGTTTCAAGGGATGATGAATAAGAACGGCAAAATAGGAAAAGATTATCATTTACAATCAACAGGAGTGAAATTGTCGGCATTTGTTCATTAGATAGCCAGAAGTCGGGAACTAGTGAGTAGGTACCAAATTGGTAGCCAACATGCCATAATAGTTGGAAAAAGTCAAAAAGATATTAGGTAGTTGTTTGAAAAGGCGAGTTATAATAAGTGATAGTTTGCTACTTTTCCGTAAGAAATTAGCTTGTTCGGAATGCCAATGAAGAAAAGACCAGCCTAAATGGGTCCTTGATAAGGATGAAACTACAAAAGATACTAAAATTGCTCCATCCTTAGGTATCCATTTGAAGAACATTTAAGGCGGCAGAAATGATCACGATCCATGCACCTATTTAGTAACTTACAATAGATGCCGCAAATAAGCTGCAGGCTATTTCAATATATTAAGAAAAGCTTTTCAAATTGAAGGACCAAGATAACAACTCTTATTTGACATGATACCATAGTACTTTACCCGGATTTTTCAAAAATAACCTCAGTTTAACGGTGTCTTTCTTCTTTATGTACTCTTTTTTCCCAATTATTGGAGTAAATTGTAGAGATAGTTACTGTTCGAGTACACAGACATACAGGTAAAAAAAAGGTGCCTTACAGCTTGGAGGCGCGTTCGAGGAATGCCATCCAAAATAAACCCAGTTTCACCTCTGTAATGTCCATCTTCAAGTCTTTTTGACAGCAAACCAAAAATGATGGTCTCAGGAACAATCTTCTTGCAGTTAACTGCTTCAGCCATCTAACTTAACAAACAAACAAAGACACAAGTTAAAAAAGCCATCCCATAAATCATCCAAATACTACAGGATCTTCATCATACCTAGATCTTGGTTCGCGTATACACTTTTATTACTTAACTTTCTGTATCCGATAGGTCTTAATTCTAAACAACCGTACCAGACTACCGTATACCCCATATGGTTAGTTACAAAAATGTGTATAAATTGAAACGTACTATCATACCATTTTCATATCAAAACACCGTATCAAACATTTTTTTTGCTTACCCCTACATATACAGCCTACAATTTCATCACTAGCGTTCTCACTTATAAAAACCGGCATCATCTACCATATGTTTACAGAAATGGAACCTAGTGCTCCTAAATTTAGTACACATTTCATCAATTAGCCACGATCATATGAGACCTGTGGTGCCACACGGAAACATTGTGAGGCACACATTCATGATACATCCTATCTTTCATATTGAGTACGGAATGCTATTTTAATGTGAGACGGTCACTCAGAGAGTTACTCCTCCATATTCACTGCAACGAAATCGACTCTCGCAGTGGCAATACATTAAAATCACTCCAACAAAGCTCCATTCCCATCCTCACAAATCAGAATCACAGGTATAATCTCGCAATCAATTAATGCGAAAAGTAACAACAGCTGCAACACTTATTCTCACAAATCAGAATCACACATATAGTCTCGCAATCGATTAATGCAAGAAACAACAACAACAAGAAGCTAGAACAACAACAACAACAATTATAATGTAGGTAATGAACACAAACAAATGATATAGGAGATGATAATTGAATTTATTTCCACAGTTTCATTTGATTATATACGAAAATAATCGAAACTTAAACAATCAAATGGAACAGAGACCGCATACAAAAAAATACTTCGTACATAATTTGAAAAACCTAAACAATGAAAGTAACAAATAAAGTATTTCGTAAAAAAGAGTAATATGATGAAGTGAAGAACAAAACCTGCTTATAAAGAGTAGAATTAGGGTTAAGATCTTGACGAAGAAGAGAAGTAATAGAAATATGAGGAACATGAAGAATTCTGGACATCATTTCAGCATAAACATGTTTATTAGCATCAGGATTCCCAATGAAAATCCACTGTACACCTCTACAAGCTCTAGAACCTTCCGAATTCGACGTCGCGGGTATCGGATTACTTACTCTTTCGCCGCCGCTGTCGACGGCGTCGTAATCAAATTGTAGCTGAGCTGCTGCAACGGCGGAGGCGGCGTTGTGGTGTGATCGAATTAAGGAAGGCGTAAATTGACGGAGAGAAGGTGTTGCAATGGCGGATGAGAGGCAGTTGAGGATCGCCATTGGAGGAAAGTGAAGGGATTCAACTCAAGAGAGTGTGCTTGTGTGGAAGAAAACAAAAGAGATGGCAGGAGTGACTAGTGAGGCCGTAGTCTGACTGTGTGAGGTCGTACAACGAGTCAACGATACAGTAGATATTTTGATTGCCACTTCACTTGCCGTTTGTTTAAGGTGGGATGGGCATCGGTCCAAAACCGGATTGAGTCGGACTTAAACCGAAAATCGAAGAAAAATATTTACGAGTCGAAATTTGGATCTAAAAAGTTTGGTGTTGGATCAAACTAGAGCTGATCAAATGGCTCAGGCCCAGGCCCAGGCCCGCTAGCCCGACCCGGCCCAGCCCGATTTTTCATCGGGCTTGGGCCTTGAATTTTGGCCCGAAAAGCCCACTGCCCGAAGCCCATGGCCCGAATCAAATAATTGGGCCGGGTTTGGGCCGACTTCAAGGCCCGAATTTTGGCCCGGCCCGACCCGAACATATGCAAAATTTAATAGATTTAATAAACCAACTGGCATCTACGGAGGAGTAGTAATCTATTTACCTGTATTATTATGAGTTATGACAAGCCTAAAATTTGAGCCTAAAGAACAAATATCAATTCACAGTAGAACTGCACAACACCGTAATGAGCATAATACTAAAGGTCGGAAGTACATTAGGAGTTTTGTAATGCTGAAAATTGTGCACTTAATTAATCATAAGTCTGTCCCTTTTGTCTTCTTCTCATCTCTAACTTCAAATAAATAATTTCTTGAGACGAGGGAAAAAATGTTATTTGTTTAAATTAGTAATTTCTAAATAGTATTATACATGCACATTTCACTAGTTTTTCATGTTACGTTACGTTGAAAACTTGTCGTAACAATACTACGTACATGTTTCACTAATGCATTTGTTAAGCTACATTCCTACTGCTTACATTGACAATACTCATCAAATCACATAATTTAGTATAAAATTTTTTATGTCAGAGTATCTAGTTATATAATGAAATTTCTAAAGTCATTTGAATAATGAATATTATAAGCCCGAATTGGCCCGAAGCCCGCATGGGCCGGGCTTGGGCCAATAAAATTGGCCCACACATATGGCCCGACCCGACCCGACCCGCACTCTTGGGCTTAATTTTATGCGACGGCCCGGCCCATGATCACCTCTAGATCAAACCAAACTTCGATGTTGTCCGATCTAACACGAATTTATAATTATTCTTTTTAAAATCTATGATAATAAGAAATTTATTTTCATTAAAATTATTAGATTACTTGATTAAGTATATTTATTATTTATAACCACCAATTATTCTTTTTAAAATCTAAATTTTGGCAGGTCTGAATTAACCAGTCTACGACCGAACCGTAGCGAAAGTCGAAACTTCAAAAGGTATAGATCGATGACAAAGGATCAGACGTAAATGAACCTGTTTGGGGTTCAGTCTATACCAAATCGTCCCGTCCTCTCCATTTTTATTAGGGGTGTTCATTCGCGGTTCGGTTAACCGAACCGCGAAATTAACCGGTTAACCGCCCAACCGGTTCGGCTAAATGACGAACCGTAACCGAACCGTTTGCTGCAGTTATTTTCGGTTCGGTGAACCGGTTGAACCGGTTCGGTTATACCGGTTAACCGAAACCGTTGCGTTATCGGATTTTTTTTCCCAAATATAAACTTTGCTCTATTTTTTTTTATCATTGACATATTTTAATGTTGAATATAGTAATACTCTACAAGATAAACATAATATAAAAATAATTATAGATAAAATAATAGGAAGAGTTAACTGTTGAACGTAAGACAACGTAATTCAATAATAGAACGGTGAATAGTGATTGAGGATGAGGATGGTTGGGTGTCAGAATAAGGGTGAAATATAAGGTATGAGAGTTTGAGTGCAAAAATAAGGGTAATTATTAGTTTTTGGGCTAGCCAAATAATATTTTGCTATGGATAATAATGTCACGGTTCGGTTTCGGTTAACCGCGGTTATGAAAATCCGAACCGTAACCGAACCGTTCCTAAGTAAAATGAACCGGTTCGGTTAACCGAACCGTTTTTGTGTTTCGGTTCGGTTAACCGAACCTAAAAAAAATGCGGTTTTCGGTTTTTTCGGTTCGGTTTTTACGGTTCGGTTAATTATGAACACCCCTAATTTTTATGATTTGGACCTACACTTGCGCAACCCTAGTTGTAGGTTGATCATTGAGTGAAGTTGTAAACGACTCCGCCAATTTAGTTGGTAAAGTTACTAGTTTAGACCCCGTGCATAAATGCACGGCATATAGAAATATTTTATGTCTAATAAACTATTTGGATAATAGTGGGATCTCATTAGTTGTTCATTTTTCTTGTCATTGCATTTTGCTTTGAACCTACAAAGTTGAAACTGAAAAGTAATATATAATTAAAAAAATTGGGTAGCGTGTTGAAATGTATTTTAAGGAATCCCAATTTAATTTTTTTTTTCAATTTTTTGTCACAAAAGTAATAAAAACTGTTTATAATTTTGTTTTATACGTAGTATGAGTAAAGTAATTCTCACATAATAGTATTAATAAAATTTTATTCATAGTTTAATTAAAATATTATAGGTTAGAAGTTAGTAAAAAATTTAACTTGATGAAAAGATTATTTTTATTGAAAATATAATAATTAAATGGAATAAATTAATATAAATATAAATTTCCTTATTTAGTTAATGTACTATTATTTAAAAAGATGTTTTTTGGAGGGAAAATTTTTTAGACCTCTTATTCTTTTAGTATAAGGGGATGAGCATTTGTAAAATGTCATGCGTGCAAACTATGCTAGCATCAAAATCGTCCTTGTGACTTGGTAACATGTCAATTGTATTGGGATATAGATATAGACATTTTCATGACAAAAACATAAGAAATTAGATTTTGTTTTTATTATTATTGAAGTAGAAAGGTGGAGTTATTATTGCAAGACTTTACAAAAGTAAATTAATTTTTATTTTTCGAAATTAGCCAAAAACAAATTAATTAAAAAAGGAAAAAGCACAGTAGTGGAGAATTAGTGA
>JAIUZE010009152.1:0-11808 GCA_022085475.1 Heliosperma pusillum | reverse complement strand
CTCCCTCTTTTCTTTCATCCAAAATTGTTCCAATATCATCCCAATATCGTCACAAGCAACATACAACCATTACCAATTCATTTCACAATCAAACATATGAGATAAACTACAAAATTAATAAACTTTAACAATGATAATTCATGTGATATAAAACTTAACATATTACTACTCAAATAACATCCAACACATAACAACTGTGACATTACATCGTCGAGTAACTCGGAATAGTTACCTTAAGCTAGAAAAACAAAAGTAACCCTTGAGAAAACCCTAAAAACCGCAACTACCCTTCGTCCTCTACTATATATGAGTCTCCTAAGTCGTCTTCATGATCTTCACCTATTTAAAACAACAAAAACACAACAATTATAACATAAACCGAAATTATACCCAAAAATAAGCTTAAACCGAAATTAGGGAAACTGGAATTAAAACATACTAGGATGTAGATCTTGCAGAGAGGATTCTGAATATATAAATTTTGCGAAAATCGGACTAGAAACGAAGAAGTTATGCTGAAATTACGATTGTAAGTTTATTTGATTTTTTTGTTGATTTTTGATGTTGGTAGAACAAATTGGGGAAAATGAAAATGGAACCTAAGGGAGAGGGGAAAGCTGGTTGGCTGCCATAAGGGTCATGGGGTATTGGGTCTATTTTTTTTACTCGGTTTTGGTTCGATTTGACGGGAATTCGAATTATTCGTCAAACGCGATTTCCGACAACGCTAAAGTTTTTAAACACAAGTTTAATAGAATTTTAAGTACTCTTATGCCTAATATCCTAACTCATTTACCCAACGACCGTAAGAAATGGAAAATCCCATTTTTACGACTTTTCTTTGAAATACTCTTTTATTAAAGAAAAAGGTTTAAAGATAGTTTAAATTACTTTTAAACATTTCCAAACTATCAAAAATAATTATATTACTTCAAAATAAAATAAAATTATATTTTGTCGAATTATTATTATTTCAATTAAATTAATATTAAATTAAAGTTGATTTAAAATATTATTTTTAAAATATAATAACGGTCCAAATTTACGGGGTGTTACATCAATGGCCAACACAAACTCAACCCCAGGCATGCCAAGTGGGTGGAATTTCTGCAATCCTTCTCCTTTTCAAGCAAGTACATAGAAGGAAAGAACAATGTAGTGGCTGATGCTCTTTCTAGAAGATCTGTGATGTTGTCATTCATGGAGCAAAGGGTCCTAGGCTTTGAGTTCATGAAGAAACTCTACATGGAAGATCCAGACTTCAAGGAGGAGTGGGAGGTGTATTCAGAAGGAAAACTCAAGAAGGGAAGCAAATACTTGACACAGAATGGGTTCCTCTTCCAAGCAAACAAACTATGCATACCTAGAGGTCCTTACAGAGGGTTACTAGTCAAGGAGGTCCATTGCAATGGGCTTGCAGGGCACTTTGGAGTACAAAAGACCTATGAGATATTGCATGAGCAGTTCTATTGGCCAAAAATGCTGGGTGATGTGCAGGATACTCTCAAGAGGTGCAAACCCTGTCAACTAGCCAAGTCCCAGTTCCAAGCAGGTCCCTACACCCCTCTACCTGTACCAAACAAACCATGGGAGGATATCAGCATGGACTTCATAGTGGCACTGCCTAGAACACAAAGGGGCAAGGACTCAGTCATGGTGGTAGTGGATAGGTTCAGCAAAATGACCCATTTTGTTGCTTGCAAGAAGACAGAAGATGCCATGGGGGTAGCTGAGCTCTACTTCAAGGAAATAGTAAAATTGCATGGGGTACCAAGAAGCATTGTGTCTGATAGGGACACTAAGTTCATGAACCATTTCTGGAGGTCACTCTGGAGACTCCTAGGGACAAGGTTACTTTTCAGCACAACATACCATCCCCAAACAGATGGACAGACAGAGGTTACTAACAAAACTCTAGGAAGGATCTTGAGATGTATCATTGCTAAGTCATTAAAGGATTGGGATATCAAACTGTCACAAGCTGAGTTTGCCTTCAATAGAGCTCCCTCACACAGCACAGGTAAGACCCCTTTTGAAGTTGTTTATGGTGCTAATCCTCTAATGCCAACAGACCTAGCACCAGTGATAAGGAAAGAAGTCAACTATGATGCCAAAGAAAGAGTACAACAAATGATGCAGATTCACAGTCAAGTCAAGAAATAGATTGAGAAGACAAATGAGGTGTACAAGTCAAGAGCCAAAGGTCCAAAGAAAGCTAGGGAGTTCAAGGCAGGAGATATGGTGTGGTTGCACTTAAGGAAAGAAAGGTTCCCAGAGAAGAGGAAAAACAAACTCATGCCAAGAGCTGATGGTCCTTTTGAGGTGCTTGAAAGGGTAGGGCCTAATGCTTTCAAGATAGATTTACCAGGAGATTATGGGGTACATGGGACCTTCAATGTGGGAGATCTAAGTCACTACCAGGAGGACTCTAAGGATGAAGAGGATTTGAGGACAATTCTTTTTCAAGAAGGAGGGGTTGCAACAGGAGGTCAATGCCAAGCTCAAAGACATGACCAACCAACCTATGATCAGTCCAACCATGATTCAATACCAACCTTACCCTATGTCAAAAGCTATCTTAATGCTTTGTATAGTCCAGGCCCAAGCAAGCAAGCCATGACACGAGCCAGTGGTAGCCATGACACGAGCCAAGACCAACCAAGACACAAAACAGACTCACAAAACAAGCCAACAAAACTTCAGGAAATTCAGCCAGCAGCAGTGCCTTGGGGAGGGTCTCAAGGCAACTTCTAAGCCTAGGGACTTCAAACCAACTATGGGGCATGGTTCTAGGGAGGGTCTACTACATTTTTTTGTCCAGGGAACCTTCCTCAGAAAACGCCAGGAACACCTCTCAAAACATAACCCAAGTTCACCAGTCCAGTTACAGCCTCTACATGGAGCAGTTCAGCTGTCATTGTCAAACCTTCCTCTTTTGGCCAAGCAAACTCAAGGGACTTTATGCTCAACCTTAAAGGATCAACACTACTTCAGTTTGGTCCAAAACACCAAGCTAAAAGTCCACCCTATATCATATAAAAAGCAGTAGCAAGGCAACAAGGAAGCTGTCACTATCAGAGCTGTTTCTTTTGTTTTAGTTTACTTTATTTCAGTTATGTAGCTGTTATTTTGTCCTTGTTTGTAAGCCAATATTGGCCCTAGATTTAGTTGGACGTATGAGATGTAACCTAATTGCCTATAAAATTCTCACTCCTAATGAAATGAAGGCAGATTTGAAGTAAACACAAAAAAAATGAAACCTTGTTTCTGTTTAACATCTCTTGGCTGTGTGCTTGAGAATACCTTCCTTTGCTGTGTGCTTAGAAGTGAGCCTGGGTCCTTAGATGTGTGCTGGGATTGAGCCTCAACCCTCAACCATTGGCTTTGTGCTTTGGTTAAGGTTCTATCAGTTTTCATTTGCATTCAGCCAAGTAAAACAGAGCATATTGAGAGTGTCTTTAACCTTAGCTTATATTGTCTTGAATTGTCTACTTTCTTAATAACTTCAGTGCACAATGGAAACCAATTTGCAAAGACGCTTAATTTGCAAATAAGATTTTCACCACGCTCACTAACGAATTCTCAAAAGCACCGAGAATCGTTACTTATGAGCATACCTGTCGTTTCTTTGAGGCGAAACTCCAGAAGGGCCAAGCGATTAGCCCACACATTCTTGATATGATTGAGAATGTCGAAAAACTGGAGGCACTTGATTGCAATATCAGTGAGAGCATAGTCATTGACTGAGTACTTCATTCACTTCATGATGGTTTTGCCCTTTTCAGGGCAAATTACTACATGAATGACATGAGGAAAAGTCTTCATGAGCTACACTCACTTCTTGTACAGACCGAGAAGGATATGAAATTGAGTGGGAGCATGATGCAAGATGTTCTCATGATTTCCAACAAGAACAAATGTAAGGGCAAGGCTCATGGCGACCTAAATGTAGGGAAGCCAAAGTTTAAGAAGTCAGGAAAGGGTAAGAGTGGGCCTGGTGAGACTAGTAGCTCACAAGGCAAGGCAAAGAGCAAGGACAGTGACGTTGAGTGCCACCATTGCCACAAGACTGGGCATTGGAGGAGGAACTGTCCCGTGTACCGTGAAGACATAAAAGCAGGCCGCGTCACTCCTGTTGGTATGTCATCTTATATTCATATGATTGAGATTAACCATGCAAGTTCCGGAACTTAGGTAATTGATACAGGTTGTGGTTCTCATCTGTGTAATCATTTGCAGGGCCTAAAAAACATCACACCTCTCGCAAAGGGTGATGTGGAGTGTGGACCTGCGAGTTGGGAATGAAGCAAAAGTTGCTGCAGTCTCAATGGGAACATACGTAATCCAACTCCCGAGTGGATTTGAGTTGTATTTATATAACTGTTATTATGTACCCAGTTTATCTAAGAACATTATATCTGTTTCCGTGCTTGATAAAGACGGTTTTTCATTTTCAACAAAAGACAATAGCTGTATTTTCTCTTTGAATGAAATGATTTATGGCAAAGCAGTTTCCATGAATGGAATTTATATCTTAGATCAAACCATAGACATATTACATGTGAATAATAAGAAAGTAAAGGTTGGTGACAAAGATCAAACTTACCTATGGCATTGTCGTATGGGACACATAAATGAAAAACGTGTAAAGAAGCTCATTGAGAATGTGACTATCTCCCCATTTGATTACGAATCGTTTGGCACGTGTGAATCATGTCTTGTCGGTAAAATGACTCAAATTTCCTTCAAAGGTGTTGGAATGCGTGCTAATGACCTATTAGGACTCATACATACTGATGTATGTGGACCTATGTTAATCAACGCAAGAGACGGCTATAGATATTTTATCACTTTCACGGATGATTTGAGTAGATACGGATGTCTACTTAATGAAGCATAAAAGTGAGTCCTTTAAACAGTTTAAGGAATTCCAGAATAAGGTTGAGAACCAACTGGGAAGAAAGATTAAAGCAGCTCGATCAGATCGTGGTGGCGAATATCTTTTAAATGAGTTTGATCAACACCTTAAAGACCGTGGCATAGTATTACAGTTAACTCCACCTGGAACACCTCAATTAAATGGTGTGTCTGAACGGAGAAATCGAACATTACTTGATATGGTTCGATCCATGATGAGTCACACGGTAGTACCTGATTCATTATGGGGTTTTGCTCTTTTGTCAACTGCTCTTATACTTAACCGAAGTCCGTCTAAAGCTGTAGACAAGACTCCATATGAGATATGGAAGGGAACGGTTCCTAACTTGTCCTTTATTCGGGTTTGGGGCCGCGAGGCTTATGTCAAGTGGAGACACGAGGATAAGCTCGGCCCGCGATCGGTCAAGACATACTTTATTGGTTATCCAAAAGGAATGTTTGGTCATTACTTCTATTTGCCTACCAAACATCGAGTTTTTGTTGCGGCTAGTGCGAAGTTCTTAGAGAAAGAGTTTCTCGAGAACAAGTCAAGTAATAGAACCTTCGATCTCTCGGAGATTCAAGAACCAACAACCGAGCAACCGATGGAGGCAAATGTTCCTTCAACTACTGCTACGGTTAATATTCCTCAGGAACCTAGGAGGTCGGGTAGAGTCTCCATTCCTCCAGACAGATACATTGGTATGGTCGAGGAGAATGATAGAGATGACATTTTACTCCTAGAGAGTAACGAACCCACTACCTATAAAGGTGTCATGACCTGTTCCGACTCTAAACTATGGCTTGAAGCCATGCAATCCGAGATGGACTCCATGTATGAAAATGACGTATGGGATCTGGTTGATTTGCCTCATAAGGTACGACCTCTTCAGTGCGAATGGCTTTATAAGATAAAGCATTCTGTAGAAGGACAACCAGAAACCTATAAGGCACGACTAGTGGCAAAAGGTTTCACTCAAGTGCAAGGATTGCATTATGATGAAATCTTTGCACCCGTAGTTATGCTGCGTTCCATTCGGATAATCTTAGCGATTGCCGCTTTTCATGACTATGAAATTTGGCAGATGGATGTGAAAACCGCCTTCTTAAACGGTTATTTGGAGGAAGAATTGTACATGTTACAACCCAAAGGTTTCATTGATCCTAAAAATCCTTAGAAAGTTTGCAGGCATAAGCGTTCCATTTATGGACTTAAGCAAGCATCTCGGAGTTGGAATCATCGTTTCGAGCAGGTGATAAAAGACAATGGTTTCACTCGATCGGTCGAGGAACCATGCTTGTATGTCAAGTCGAGTGGGAGTAAGATTGTCTTCTTGATATTGTATGTCGATGACATTTTATTGATTGGGAATGACATTCCTCTCTTATCTTCGGTAAAAGTATGGCTAAAGAACCATTTCCAGATGAAAGATCTGGGTGAGGCACAACGCATATTGGGGATCCATATCTATAGAGATAGATCACGACGGATGTTATCACTCAGTCAGGAGTCTTATATAGATAAGATTCTTGAAAGGTTCAGCATGACCAACTAAGAGAAGGGGTACCTTCCAATGATTTCTGGGATGCATTTGAGTAAAACTCAGGCACCCAAGACATCGAAAGAGGTCAAGCGCATGAGTCGTATTCCTTATGCATCAGTCATAGGATCAATCATGTATGCAATGATATGCACACGTCCAGACGTGGCATATGCATTGAGTATGACGAGTCAGTACCAAGGCAATCCAGGTGAAACACACTAGATGGCTATTAAAAACATCCTTAAGTACTTACGAAGGACTAAGGATTGGGTATTGACTTATGGAGGAGATACTAAGCTATGCGCAATCGGTTACGCGGATGGCGCTGCGGTCAGGTGGAAAAGTTCCAAACAGAGTGTTATAGCAGATTCTACAACTGAGTCCGAGTACTATGCCGCTTCGGAAGCTGCAAAGGAAGCTATACGGATGCGTCAGTTCTTACAAGGACTAACCGTAGTTCCTAGTTCGAATGACCCAATCACCATCTATTGTGATAATAGAGGTGCCATCTTCCAAGCTAAGGAGCCTAAGTCTAGCAGCAAGTCTAGACATGTACTTCAGAAGGCTCACATGATCCGAGATTACGTGGAGCAAAAGGAGATAGTGATAGACAAGATTGCTTCGGATGACAACATCGCGGACCCTCTCACTAAACCGTTAAAATATGATAAGCATGAAGGGCACATTATTTCCATGGGAATTAAACGTGTTCCTGAGTTGTAGTAGTTGTTTATATGGATTAGATAAATGTATCTTTTTCATATACTATTCATAACATCATCGTATTGTTTCATATTTTGTTTTTCATGTGGATTGTACGACAACATTGAACGCCACAAAGTGAACTGAATTACATTATATTTGTTTTGGTCCGTAATCGCCCATATGAGCTGATAACTCTGGCAATTATATTGTGAAGTTGATTGATGGTGGGTTCAACGAGCCATAAGTCAAACGGTTGACTGATCGATCACAGATACGAGTTATAAAGATACCTCGTAGGACATCGTGACAACGTTATGGAGTCCTAAATGTGTAAAAACATTCAGTGCCAGGTCGTGGATTGGACGTCCATAGTGTTCCTAGAGTCGATTCTTTTGACTATCGACTGTCTCTTGAGATTTGGGCAGTTTTTGGGCAACTTTTGCTGCGGTGAGAGGGGCTTTAGATGTCCAGCGCTGCGGTCTGACAACGATAGGTGGCTGACAAGGGTTATCGGCTGCGGTGGTAGCTCGATTACTTGAGTATGGTGTTGTTGTTGGTGGTTTGTTACACTGCGATGTGTTTACTTATCTTTGTGCGTTAATTGATGTATGATGGTACTGACCCCATTAATGTTTTAAAAACTGTTGTGATCCATTGAGTAATGGTGAGCAGGATTTTAGCAGGTATTCCGTTGGATCTCGCTTGTGAATTGGATGGGATGACGCTGTCGACGAGTCTTAGCTTCCGTCTTGTTTAGATTGATTTAAACTTTCACATTATCTTTGTGTTGTTTTAAGTACCTAATAAATGTTGTTTCTCGATTGTTTATTTGATATGTGATATGTCTAGTTTTTATATGACTTTACTCCCTAATTTAGCTCGATTTTACATGATTACTACACTTTGTTTAGTATTTTTATGGGCTAATTACGTGTTCGAGGTGCATTGCTTGTTTTTGCTATGTTTTGTAGGAATCTAAGCATTTAGAGGCTTTTTCCTAACACAATTAGTAAGCACCAAAGTCCAACAAGCTAATGGAAACAAGAATGGACCATGAAAGGAGAAGGACAAGCCAAGTATGAAGATTTGTGAAATGGATTGAAATGAAAATGAAAGAAAACCAAAAATAAAGCCCAAAGCAAGGAGTCCACAACTCAAGCATAGGATACTCCTTTAGATGCTCAAGGAAACCCTAAACTATGCAATTAACCGGAGAATTAAGGTGTTTAAAGGCATAGCTTAGGATTCCTTAAGCATTAAATGGAGAAATTAAGTTATTATACCCGGATTAAGGAGGCCCCGATTGGAGTTCCCAGGCCCCGATCGGGGTTTGGCTTCTGTGACGCAAGCGTTTCAAGTCCCCTCTCCCTATATAAAAGAGAGGGACTTCGACACTTAGACATATCTTTTACTCATCTTTCACATATCTTTCATAGCTTTAGCACACAAGTTTTTCTTAGTTTCATAATTAGTTAAACTTTTAGTTATTACCTTGTCAAACACTTGGTTACATTTCAAAGTTTTAATTCAATCTTTCCATTCAAGCATTTGGGTTATTCGTTCTTCATTTCCGAGTTATATTTCTCTATTGCGGTAATCCTAATTCTAGTTTTATGTTAATATTCATTTTCGTCATTTACCTTACGAATAATTTAGTTAATCGTAGCATTAGTTAATGAAAGTTCATAGACCCTAATTAGACTCCTCTAATTAGTTACTAAATTACTTGTTAATTTAGTGTTTAATAAAGATCTATGTAACATGCATGCAAATTAAAATGCATAATAAAAGGTAAGAAGAAATTTCCTTACATTGGGAAATTTCGGTTTATATGGGCACAACAAGAAACACCTTTCTTGTTGATCTTGTGCTAGAAAGAAATAGATGATCCTCCTTGTAATCTTCAAATTAGAAGACCTCCTTTAAGATGCACCCAAGAGAGAACCCAAACTAATCACTTAGTTTTTTACTAGAAAACACAAGTGATAAGATGAACTAATATTAGATTTTATTACTACTCTATTAATAGGAAAATATTAGTATTTGATAGTTTTAGAGAGATGAGGATTTTTAGTGAGATAAACATGCAAAATAAGAATGAACAAGTGAGTAAAATGAACAACAAATTTGGCCATTTAAGGACACAAGTGGTCCGGCCATGTGAGCCCTTGTGGCCTCTTATTTTGTTTAAAATAATCTCATGCAAATTACTTTGAGTGTAGTAGTGAATAAGACCATGATCATGTGTCATAAACATGACATGATCACATGTTGTAGTGTAATACAAGAAACAACAATCATCATGTTATACACTACAATAATCCGGCCTCCACTAGTGACATATGGTCCATTTTGATTTTTGATATTTGTCCCACAAATACTTATAATCATATGTTTAATTATCTTGTATAATTAAGGGTTAATTTGATCATATAACAATTATATGACTCAAATTAATAAATAATATACACTTAACTTTTAAGTGATATTTTATCATTATATCAATATATAATGGGTCCCACAATGCCTAGTTAGATTATTTTACAACTCCTTGTAAATATAATTAACTAATCACCTCTACCTCAAAGTATATGCATAACCTCAACTAATTTAATGAATTAACTATTAATCATTAAATTAAATCTTATTCAATCGTATTAAAATAAGACGTAAAATTTATTTAGTCAATTATAGTATAATTTACTAATAAACTTATCCGGAATGAGTTCGTAACTCAATTTCCAATAAATAACTCTCGTAACTAAACATATATCAAATATATATATAAAGTACTAATTAATATGTATCGTATACAAATAATTAGATTTCTGTTTGGGTCTCATCCTATAGGTGTGACCGAAAGGGGTCAGTTGATTACCGCCGTCATACGATAATAACGTCTAACTCTAGTCAGCTGACCGTTATTGATTTACGTTAATCAACTGACGTGGAGTATCAAAATACTAGTCATCCCACTAATATTCCAAAATGAGATTTATTATATAAATGCAATATTGTGGAGGACACTTACTCCAACAATCTCCCACTTGTCCGATACAAGTTGTGCATGTATTGTGGAGGACACTATTGCGGAGGACTCATACTCCCACAATATCTCCCACTTGTCTCGACAAGTTGTGTGCTACCAATTCTATTGTCACTTTTGTGTCACATCCTCCCACTCATCGCAAGGTGTCTTTCAGGTCGCACTTGCGATTGGAAAAATAAATTGAGTGGTTTTCTCGATCTGGAGAGTAACTGTCTGACCGAAAAATCTACCATAGATCTCTTCCGAGCGTGGCCACGCATTTCCAGTCACTACTCCTCGAGTGGCTCGAAGATGTTAATACCCAACGTGGGTGGACAATTCCTGTTGACCCAACTTACACTGTATAATGCAAATCACCATGACCCAGTAGATGCCCATCGGCCTTCTTTCACGGCACGACCTAGGACAAAAACCAAAGTCAATCGGAAATTACACTGACTCAGGTAAATGGTCGCCAGTCTAAAGAATCGACTTATAGGAATATAATAGAAATCCCCGCCACGACCAGGCTTCAACAATTTTGATAAGGGACTCTATCATGGTAACTGTCCGACAGAGTGTCTCTACAGTCTGTCTATGTAAACGATCAGTCATCCCCATGACCCCATGGTGCTGAACCAACCATCGATCGACTTACAATCTAGTCATTTCGAGACGTCACCTTATGCAAATGACTAGGGACAATTACTAAGTTCATCATGTTCACTTGAATTGAGTTCAACCTATCTTATAACCAATTCGGACAAAACAAAGTAATAAAATTTAGTCAATACTAAATAAAAGAGCTCATATAAACTCGAACAATGAATGCAATTATCATATATGCAAAATATTGATACAACATTCAATTATTACATATCATATAATCTAGAGGAATTCAGGAACTCGTCTTAATCCCATCGAGACGACATGACTGTCATGTTTAGCCTTTGTAAGAGGCTTGGTTAGAGGATCAGCGATGTTATCGTCTGTCCCAACCTTACATACATCTATTTCCTTCCTCTCCACGTAATCTGTAATTACATGGTATTTCCTAAGTACATGTCTAGACTTGTTACTAGACTTGGGCTCCTTTGCTTGAAAGATAGCCCCACTACAATACATCGTGATGGGATCTGTGGCCGTAGGGACTACTCCTAGTCCTTCCAAGAACTGCCGAATCCATATAGCTTCCTTTGCAGCCTCTGATGCCGCGAGGTACTCAGCTTCTGTTGTAGAATCCGCAGTCACGCTTTGCTTGAAGCTCTTCCAGCAAACGGCTCCTCCATTCAACATAAAGACATAGCCGGATTGGGATTTTAAATCATCCCTATCAGTTTGGAAACTAGCGTCCGTGTAACCCTTTACACGCAACTCAGTCTCTCCTCCAAACACCCAGAACGAATCTTTAGTCCTTCGTAAGTACTTAAGGATGTTCTTTACGGCTATCCAGTGACTCTCACCTGGATTGGCTTGATAACGACTCGTCATGCTCAAAGCATAGGCGACGTCAGGGCGAGTGCACATCATAGCATACATGATTGACCCAACTGCTGAAGCATAAGGGATAAACTTCATGCGTTCAATCTCCTCGGTGACGGTAGGACTCTGGGA
>JAIUZE010009149.1:0-11657 GCA_022085475.1 Heliosperma pusillum | reverse complement strand
TACATCATATCCAAGCAACAAACCCGATTGTAGAGTCAAGGGGGATGTTGTAAGTCAAGTCAAAGCGAAGGAAGTTGAAGCGCTAGTCAAGAGCTTCCAGAAGACGACTTACCCGATCGGGTAAGTGGTGTACCCGATCGGGTATTCCTGCTGCTTCGTGCATTGCGGCTCCTTCATCCTATTTTTGACCTATGTATTTATTGCCCGACCTCTTCTCCCCGAAACCTTAATACTATAAATAGATGTGCCAAGCTCCTCATATGAACACCCATCACATCATATATACACCCATCATATCATATATACATCCATCATACACTTTCTTACACAATCTTGTCTTATATTTCTTTTTAGCTTTAGTCTTTCTAGTTTAGATTCTCTTCTATTTTTGTCTTTTGTTCTAGTTTACTTTCGTCTATTTCATATCAAAACATTAGCTTAGTTCAAATAGAATTTCAACCTTTTGTATCTACTTTGTTGGGTTCAAGAGTTGTAATTCAAGATACGATATTCCTATGCGAGGGATTTCTATTATTGTTATCGCTTTCATCGTTGATCATCACCTAGGTATTCCTAATTTATCCTTTGTTTACCATTCTTTATTGCTTTCCATTTGTTCGTTACTTTCTATTCGTATCATTTAGATTCGTTTTTACGTTGTTATAATCGCAGTTTCATTTCTTAGATTGTCATATAGCGTCGTTATTATCGCCACATAGAGAGTCTAAATTATTGTCAAAATCACTTAAATATGCTTATCTTAACTTTCATTGGTAATATCAACACAACCATGAGTGAGTAGTCACCTTTCTAGGGTGTAGGGTAGCCACGTTAGATTGATTAAAATATGATAATTGGATAAAGGAAATTGTGCTTTTAAAACATTGTGTCTATGCATGTTTGGACTTTAACGATAGTTGACGATTCTTTATCACAATCATTGACTAGTATGGAATTCTTTTCCAAGGTAGATATACAGGAATTGAATAGACAAAGCGTGACATGGTGGATTAAGACCTAGTAAATCGCACTAAAAGCCTGCTAGACCATCTGATATATGATTGTAATGAACACACCATTCTTACGAACGCTCAATGAATTATTTGCATATCCTAAATCCAATTTCATCAATATGTCAATCTACATGTGTGAACCTATTTCCCTAGATGCTTCTCATTATTGTTAATTTATCA
The DNA here is from genome assembly GCA_022085475.1 of Heliosperma pusillum. Classification (NCBI taxonomy): domain Eukaryota; kingdom Viridiplantae; phylum Streptophyta; class Magnoliopsida; order Caryophyllales; family Caryophyllaceae; genus Heliosperma; species Heliosperma pusillum. The sequence continues at coordinate 10,464 of JAIUZE010009149.1, read as the reverse complement.
ATTGCTTTATTGTTTTCATTCTAGTTTGTTTTTATTTTGTTCTTATTTTTGCCTTTCGTTAGTTTAGACATCACAAATTCCAATACCCAGAAAATCATTAGATAAAACTCAATTGTGAGACGATTCACAATCCATAGGAAACACCATCTCCCTGAGGATCGACCCTACTTCCCTAATTACATTAATTTGTTATTAGCCTAGTCTGGGTAATTTATCTTTGTTTCGGGCTTGCGACAGGCACGATCAAATTTTGGCGCCGTTGCCGGGGAGCACGGTTTAGTTTTCCTTTTTATTGTGATTTCTATCACGATTAGTTTTATCTAGTCTTTAGGAACTCAAATTCCTTTAGACATCTCTTGATCTTTCATCTTAGCTTTTCTATCTTATGCCCAAATCTTCTAGACTAGGGACCCCTATTGCTTTAGACCCCGAACTAGAAAGAACTCTGCGTAGGAGATTAAAGCTATTTAACGAAATTTCAAAAGCTTCTGACATTTTAAGTTTAGATCGTATTCGTGAGAAATACTCGGATATCTTACCTAATCTTGAAGGAGAAGAAGATCCATTTTCCTCTCCATTTCAAAAATCCAATCAACTTTCAACCAACATTCCATCTTCATCTTCACAAACAAAAATGGTTCGACTTTCCGACCATTCTAAACCCACTGCAGATACACTTCCAAAGGGTATCGCTACACCTCAAATTAAAGCTCAAAACTTCGAAATCAAACCTGCCTTCATCAACTTAATAGAAAGAAATCAATTTGGTGGCAATGCCACAGAAGATCCTAACCTTCATATCCAAAACTTCTGTGACTATTGCTCCACGATTAGACAAACTGGAGTATCCCAAGAACAGATTAGGGAAATGCTCTTTCCCTTTTCTTTAAGAGGAAAGGCAAAACTCTGGATCAATAGTCTTGACCGAGTTGCCCTAGGAATAGTTGATTGGGATGGTCTAGCTCTTGCTTTCTATCAAAAGTACTTCCCACCTGAACGAATCGCGCTCTTACGAAGTCAAATTACTGGATTCCGTCAGAGAGACGACGAAAGCCTTTATGAGGCATGGGAAAGATATAAAGAATTACAAAGAGAATGTCCTCATCATGGCCTTGATTCATGGTTCCTGGCTATCACATTCTACAACGGTTGTTGTGGCGAATCGCGTCGTATCCTCGACTCCGCTAACAATGGTCGTTTCGATCAAATCGATGTAGAGATAGCTAGTGCGACTATCGAGTCAATGGCAATCCACGATTCTCAGTATAGCAACTCGCGTGCTATACCGCTCAAAGCCAAGCAGGATGATTCAAGTAAAGTAGCACTCCTGGATGCCCAATTAGCCCTTCTACAGCAACAAGTAGGAAGTTCTTCCCAATCCAAGGAACATATTAACGTCACTAACCACGTAGTGGTATGTGAGACATGTAGGATTGGAGGGCATAGTTTTCAAGATTGTAGAAGTTCAATAGAGCAAGTCAATGCCTATCAAGGATATAGGCAAGGCAACGCTTTCTCAAACTTCTACAACGAAAACACAAAAAACCACCCATTTTTGTCCTACAAAAGTACCAACGTTCAAAATCCCCACCAACAAACTCAACAACCATTCATACCACACCAACAAAAGCCTTACAATCCACCTGGTTTTCAAAACCAGAGACCTTCATTCCAATCTAACTTCAACCAACCATACCAAAATCAACCTCAACACCAACCACCTCAAATTCAAGGCCAACCAAATGACTCAAGCTTGAGCAAAATTGAATCCATGCTTCTGCAAGTTGTTCAAAAACAGGATTCAATGTTTGCTCAATTTCAAAAGAGTGATCAAGCCAAAGATGCTGCCATCAAAATGCTTGAAACTCACATGGCCCAATTGGCTACCTCTATTACCCAAAGAAAACAAGGCCAACTCCCACCTCATGGTGAACAACCGAGGGACACCGCAAATGCTATCACCCTTAGGAGTGGTACCACTTATACGGAACCTCAGCAACACAAAGAACCAACAGTTGAGCCTTCACAAGTAGAAAGCCAAAAAGAAACCCAACCATCCACCGCTAAAGAAGCGGAAGACAAATCTGAAAAGAAGGGTGAACTTGAAAAGGAACCCATCAAAATTCAAGTTCCATTTCCCCAGCGTTTGAGGAGAAATCATAAGGAAACCCAATTCGGTAAATTCATGGAAGTTGTCAAAAACCTCCAAGTAACGGTTCCCTTCACTGAATTAATCACTCAAATCCCTTCTTACACGAAATTTATGAAGGATATCTTAACAAAGAAGAGGACTCTGGATGATGTTGAAATCATCGCATTCACCGCCGAATGCAGTGCATTATTGAAAAATAAGTCCCCTTCTAAGTTAAAGGATCCTGGTAGTTTCTCTATATCTTGCACTATAGGCACCTACACGATTGATAAAGCTTTATGCGATCTAGGTGCTAGTGTGAGCGTTATGCCCTATTCCATTTGCGAAAAATTGAATATGGGAATTCTGAAATGCACAAGTATCACCCTGCAAATGGCAGATCGTTCTCTAAAACAACCTATGGGAGTTTTAGAAGATGTACCTGTTAGAGTAGGGAAGTTTTTCATTCCAGTCGATTTTATATTGTTAGATATGGCAGAAGATTCGCAAATCCCTATCATTCTAGGAAGGCCATTTCTACACACTGCGGGAGCAATAATCGATGTCAAGAATGGAAAATTGACATTAAGGTAGGTGATGATAAAGTCACCTACAACTTAAACAGTGCAATGAAGAGCCCTATGCTTGAAGAGCCTTGCTGTTTTCTTGACATTGTCGACTCAATCATTGATGAATCTTTGTATCCATCAATAATTGAGGATCCTTTAGAAGCAAATTTATTGTTAGAGGATATCTCTGAGAACGACAATTTTGAGATAAGTGAGCTGGAAAGGGACTTGACTGGTAAAGAGATACCGTCTGAAGAAGTTGAGGAGTTCATAAGTTTAATTGATGCCCCTGCCAAGGGAGAAGTACATAAACCTGAACTTAAACCTCTTCCCTCAAATCTAAAATATGCTTTTTTAGATGAGTCTGAATATTGCCCGGTCATAGTGAGTGCTCTCCTTGATGAAAATCAATTAGACTTACTATTGACTGTTTTGAGGAAACATAAAAAGGCAATAGGCTATAAACTTGAAGACCTCACAGGCATAAGCCCTGACTTTTGCATGCATAGAATTAACCTAGAAGAAGGCCAAAGACCTTGTGTTCAAGGTCAACGCCGTCTTATCCCAAACATGCAAGAGGTAGTTAAAACTGAAGTTCTGAAATTGCTAGATGCTGGCATAATCTATGCAATTTCTGACTCAAAATGGGTTAGCCCTGTCCAAGTTGTTCCCAAGAAAGGAGGAACAACAGTAGTCAAGAATGAGAAGAATGAGCTCATCCCCACAAGGATTGTGACGGGATAGCGTATGTGCATTGACTACAGGAAGTTGAATCAATCAACTAGAAAAGATCACTATCCTCTGCCCTTCATTGATCAAATGTTAGAGAGGTTAGCTTGCCACAAATATTTCTGTTATTTAGATGGTTACTCAGGATTTTTCCAAATTCCTATCCACCCTGAGGACCAAGAGAAAACCACCTTCAACTGTCCCTATGGCACTTTTGCTTATCGCCGAATGCCATTTGGCTTGTGTAATGCACCTGCAACTTTCCGGCGTTGCATGACTAGTATCTTTTCTGATTTTGTTGAGACTATCATGGAAGTATTCATGGACGACTTTAGCGTCTATGGCATTTCCTTTGATAGATGTTTGGCAAATCTGTCTAAGGTGCTAAAACGCTGTGAAGAAGTCGACCTTGTTCTCAACTGGGAAAAGTGTCACTTCAAGGTGACCGAAGGTGTAGTTTTAGGACACATCATTTCCGAAAGAGGTATTGAAGTGGATCGAGCTAAGATCCAAGTTATTGAGCAACTGCCACCAGCTGCTAATGTAAAAGGAATCAGGAGTTTCCTTGGCCACGCCGGTTTCTACCGACGGTTTATTAAAGATTTTTCTAAAATAGCCAAACCCCTGACTGAGCTCCTTTTTAAGGATGCGCCTTTTAATTTCACGAAGGAATGCCTTGAGGCATTCAACAAAATCAAACGCGCTCTAATCACCGCACCTATAATCCAGTCGCCTGATTGGAATCTTCCATTTGAGCTTATGTGCGATGCGAGTGATTACGCCGTTGGAGTTGTTTTGGGGCAAAGAAAGGAAAAGTTCCTTCATGCTATTTACTATGCTAGTAAAACGTTAGATCCTGCCCAAATCCACTATGCCACTACTGAAAAAGAACTTCTTGCCATTGTCTATGCCTTAGACAAATTCCGTTCTTACCTTATAGGATCGAAAGTCATTGTTTACACTGACCACGCTGCTTTGAAATATCTGCTTTCAAAGAAAGAGGCAAAACCTCGACTTATCCGATGGATCTTGCTCCTTCAAGAGTTTGATCTAGAGATCCGGGATAAGAAAGGAGCAGAAAATGTAGTCGCTGACCATCTTTCAAGGATAAGAGTAACTGAAATAGGACTGCCAACACCAATTAATGACTCATTTGCTGATGATTCATTAATGGCAATTACTGACTCTTCTCCTTGGTATGCTGATATGGCCAATTTTCTTGTCAGTCGACAACTACCTTCTGACCTTTCTTATAACCAAAGGAAACGATTTTTGCATGATGCAAGATTCTTCGTTTGGGATGATCCTTATCTTTTTAAGCAGTGTTGAGATGGTCTTTATAGACGATGTATTCCTCAGTGGGAAGTTAAAGGAGTTTTAGAAGGATGCCACTCATCTGCTTATGGTGGTCATCATGGTCCCTCCAAGACCGTAGCCAAAGTCTTACAATCCGGGTTTTTCTGGCCCACGATGTTTAAAGATTCAAAAGATTTTGTTATGGCTTGTGACGCTTGTCAACGAATGGGTCAAATATCCAAGAGACATGAGATGCCTCAAAATGGCATATTAGAAGTTGAAATATTCGATGTCTGGGGTATTGACTATCAAGGACAATTCCCTTCTTCTAACGGAAATCGTTACATCTTAGTCGATGTTGACTATGTTTCCAAGTGGGTAGAAGCAATCGCCACTCCCACTAATGATGCTAGAGCTCTGATACGGCTATTTAAGAAGATCATCTTTCCAAGTTTTGGTGTACCCAGAGCCGTGATTAGTGATCGGAGAACTCACTTTGGAGAAAAGCAGTTAGATACTCTGCTTGCTAAATATGGTGTGTATCACAGACGAGGATTAGCCTACCATCCCCAGACCAGCGGTCAAGTAGAAGTCTCAAATAGAGAGTTGAAAACAATTCTTCAGAAAGTAGTCTCAAGATCTAGAACTGATTGGAGTAATAAGCTCGATGACACCTTGTGGGCTTATCGCACAGCTTTCAAAACCCCGATTGGAACATCTCCTTATCGATTGGTTAATGAAAAGGCCTGTCATCTTCCTGTCGAGTTAGAGTATAAAGCTTACTGGGCTATCAAAGAACTAAATTTAGACACTAAGCTTAGCGCTGATAGGAGACTCTTGCAACTCACTGAGCTAGAGGAATTTCGTTTGCAAGCTTATGAGAATTCTAGGATCTATAAGGAGAAAACGAAGCGTTGGCACGACAAGAGGATAATTAAGAAAGAATTTAACGACCGTGACCAAGTACTTCTTTTCAACTCCCGTCTGAAAATTTTTCCGGGAAAACTTCGTTCCCGATGGTCTGGACCATTCACTATCACATATGTGAGCAAGTACGGCTATGTGGAACTAATGACTAGCAATGGTGAGAAATTCAAAGTTAATGGACACAGACTGAAACTCTATTATAGCAATTCTATCATCGGATGTTTAGATATTGTCTATACGGAGCGTCCATCCTCAACCCAATGATTCTAATGAAAAATTCGTCGAGCAAGACGTTAAACAAGCGCTTCTCGGGAGGCAACCCGTGTTTTCCCTTTTTGCATTTTTTATTTTTTGTTTTTCCCTTTTACGTTGTTTTGTTAGATTTCTTTCCAGATGAAAGAGTTTTTGAAGAATCCTTGACGACCTTCCTTGTCAAAAGTCCAAAAGACTAGCGTGGGGGAGTCCGCACTGACTAGTAAGCTTCATTCTTCTTTCATTTTTCCTTTCTTCCCATTAAGCGTCTCATTGCATATTTAGCTTTTGTGCTCACATTGAGGACAATGTGATGTTTAGCTTGGGGGAGGGATTGCATATTTCCCATTTTGTATTTTAGCTATATTTTTCAAATTTTGAATAAAAGAAAGAGAAGATTTTTGAGAAAATTTAAAATTTTTTGAACACAATTGAATGCTTTTCATGCTTTGCTTGCTTGTTTACTATGCTATCATGTTACATTTTCCCAAACTTAGAGCTTTCAAAAGATAATGATTCAATATTCATTGAATTGTGCATACATGGGGAAGTCTTGTACACAGTAGGCATGGAACGAATCTATAGATGAGTACGCTTGATCTTGACATTTGGCAAACTACATATATTGTAAGGTAGAACCTCTTTAGACTGGTACATCCATACCCAGTCTCATTTAGGTGTGTGTAGTTCTCCTTGTGATGTGGGTCATGTCAAAACGCATAAGTATGGTTCTCACTTCATTTCTATAAGCATTGCATTCATGATTCACTAAGATTTGAAGCCTTTTCACTTTAATTTGCCCTTCAAAATTAGCCCCTTCATACAAGTGCTTTACAAAATAATAGCTACAAATAAAAACTGCCTACCTTTTGAGCTAGTAGCTAGACTATGGTGTGTGGGTGCTCTTTTGAGAAGAATTGTTCCTATCTGTCAAAGTGAATTGGGAAAACGAAAAGTTCAAGAAGTGAAGTTGTATTCAGAAAAGAAAAATGAATAAAAAGAGGAGAATCGAAAAATCGAAAAAGAAAAAAAGAAAGAAAAGAAATAAAAGAAGAAGTTGTGAGTATCTCCTAAAAAAAAAGTCAATATATAGAAGGAGTTCACTCTTGTGTTTCGTGTGGAAAAAGCCAAATTGTTACTTCTGGCTTCATCATTCGTTTTCTGGGAATTAATCGAAAGTTTGGATTGAGTTTTCATTTATCATTGGTCAGTTGCTAGCTCACTATAACCTTCACATGACCATAACTATTTGTCCACCTTTCACCCATTTCCCAAAGCCTTCTTCTCATTTTTTCGGCTTCTTTTCTATGTGCATTGTGATCTTTGACTTGTGTTTTGAGTTGTTTACCATATTAGACTGCGGACACATTTTCATGAGTCGTAGATAGGTGAGTGTCTCAAAAACATTTACACATAAAGAAATCACCTTTTTGCATACATTGAGTGTTCGAGTGTACCGTGAGAGTCCATTTGTCGAAAGATCATGCAAGAGCCGAAACTCTGTAGTGAAATTCTTTGTGCTACGCCGTTATGTAAATCTCAGCCATGTCTATGTATCATTCTTGCCCATGTTGCTTTTGGGTTATGATTCATTATGTTTTCAAAGCTTTATATTAAGATTTGTTTCTTGATGGTCTAGTAGCCAATGCTTGCAGCCTTGTCCTGGTATTGTTTGTTATGTTTGCTTGAGGACAAGCAAAGGTTTAGCTTGGGGGAGTCTGATAAGTGAATATTTGTATGATTTTAACCCCCACTTTAGCTCGGTTTTGTTTGTCATTTGTGCTTTGTTAAGCCATTTTATGAGCTAATATCGTCTTCTAGGCGAATTCCTGTGTTCTAACTTGTTTTGTAGGGAAAGTGACGTTTCTACGCCCTTTTTCTATATTTCCGAGCATTTGCCTAGAACCCGACGATTTGAAGATACAAGCTTGACCATGTGTAAGGCATTTCGAGAAGGTTCACTAACTTAAGGGAGAGAAGAAGCAAAGACGGTTTTGTAGTTGTCGGAAGACCAATCAATTAGATGGGAGAATTCATCGCTTTACATCATATCCAAGCAACAAACCCGATTGTAGAGTCAAGGGGGATGTTGTAAGTCAAGTCAAAGCGAAGGAAGTTGAAGAGTTAGTCAAGAGCTTCCAGAAGACGACTTACCCGATCGGGTAAGTGGTGTACCCGATCGGATATTCCTGCTGCTCCAAGCATTGCGGCTCCTTCATCCTATTTTTGACCTATGTATTTATTGCCCGACCTCATCTCCACGAAACCCTAATACTATAAATAGATGCTCAAGGATCATATACATCCATCATACACTTTCCTACACAATCTTGTCTTATATTTCTTTTTAGCTTTAGTCTTTCTAGTTTAGATTCTCTTCTATTTTTGTCTTTTGTTCTAGTTTACTTTCGTCTATTTCATATCAAAACATTAGAATAGTTCAATAAGAATTTCAATCTTTGTATTTACTAGTTGGGTTCAAGAGTTGTAATTCAAAGTACGGTATTTCTATGCGAAGGATTTCTATTATTGTTATCACTTTCATCGTTGATCGTCACCTAGGTACTCCTAATTTATCCTTTATTTATTGATCTTTATTGTTTTCCATTTGATTATTATTTTCCATTCGTATCATTTAGATTCGTTTTTACGTTGTTATAATCATAGTTTCATTTCTTAGATTATCATATAGCGTCGTTATTATCGCCACATAGAAAGTCTAAATTATTGTCAAAATCACCTAAATATGCCTATCTTAACTTTCATTGTTAATATCAACATAATCATGAGTGAGTAGTCACCTTTCTAGGGTGTAGGGTAGCCATGTTAGATTGATTAAAATATGATAATTGGATCAAGGAAATTGTGCTTTTAAAACATTGTGTCTATGCATGTTTGGACTTTAACAATAGTTGACGATTCTTGATCACAATCTTTGACTAGTGTGGAATTCTTTTCCAAAGTAGATATACAGGAATTGAATAGACAAAGCGTGACATAGTGGATTAAGACCTAGTAAATCGCACTAAAAGCCTGCTAGACCATCTGATCTATGATTGTAATGAACACACCATTCTTACGAACGATCAATGAATTATTTGCATATCCTAAATCCAATTTCATCAATATGTCAATCTACATGTGTGAACCTATATCCCTAGATGCTTCTCATTATTGTTAATTTATTATCTGCTTTATCGTTTCCATTTTAGCTTGTTTTGTTTTTATTTATGTTCTTTATTAGTTTAGACATCACAAATTCCACTACCCAGAAAATCATTAGATAAAACTCAATTGTGAGACGATTCACAATCCATAGGAAACACCATCTCCCTGAGGATCGACCCCTACTTCCCTAATTACATTAATTTGTTATTAGCCTAGTCTTGGTAATTTATCTATGTTTCGGGCTTGCGACAGGCACGATCATGCTTGTATATGAAGGATTCGAGTTGAGGAAAATATCCAACCTTTATCAGGTTTTGTTATTTCTCAGGGCCACTCGAGGAGTTGTAACTGAAATGCATGGCCATGCTCGAATAATGATTCGTTTATCAGTTAAGTTACTCTCTAGTCGGGAAAACCACTCTTGATACTGATCGCTTGTAAAATGCGACCTTTGTAAATACGGACTTTGCAAATGGTTTTACATTGAGTGGGAGAAATTTATGGATATGAGAATCGGGTTATCGCACATACACTTGTAAGGACAAGTAGGAGATTGTTGGAGCTAGTGTCCTCCACAGTTAGTGTGATAACATGAATAAATCTCTTACAGGTTCACAGGGTATACTTATTATTCTTATCAGTTGATTAACGTTTATCAATAACGGTTGGCTTGGTAGGAGTTTGACGTTATTGTCATTTTAATGGCGGTTATCAACTGGTCTCTAAAAGTCACACCTAAAGGATGTGTCTAAGAGATCTGATTATATGAATAATATAATCATATTGATGCCTTATTATATGACTAAAAGGTTAGTCGATGTATATGACTAAAAGGTTAGTCAATGTAATGATGATACGATTATTTAATAACGATTAAATAATATTAGCTGAGACGAATTAATTGTAATTCGTTATTGAATATAAACCGTTATATTTAATCAATGTATATAATATAAGCTTAAACGAATTAAAATGTTAATTTGTAATTAAATATAATATGTTATATTTAATTAGCAAATTATAAATATACGGATATTTATAGTTGACGTATATATTATATTACATGCTAATGTAACTGAAAAAGGATGGATAAAATAGTCTTTTCTTCTCTTATTTTTCGGCTAATAAGAGATAAAAATAAGATAAAATATCTCCTATTATTCTTTTATGGTAACTAGGTCAAAAACCCTAATAACAAGAGGAGTAAAAAGAGAATAGACTTCTCCTTCTACTACTCTTGTTGGACGACCGAAACACAAGAAGAGGAACAAGAAAAATTCAGATTTTTCTCGTGAATTCTCTCTATCATTCATCATCACACAAAAGAAAAATTAGCAGTAACGTTTCTCTAAAATTCTAGCACAAGCAAGGCATATCTCGGAGCATCTTGGG
>JAIUZE010009147.1:0-37968 GCA_022085475.1 Heliosperma pusillum | reverse complement strand
TTGAACGCTATGGTTGATCGACCCGGACACGTAATGTGTGTGTACTTGCGAGGTGGTGTTATTTGCATGTAGCGTACCGCTTGTTATGAGGCTTGAGCTCTTTTCCGCCTCTTTCGTGAATTGATCTACCGAGAAGGTGGGTACTCGGCGTTTTCTTTGTAAGACCGAGTCTTGGGTGCGAAACGTGATCGCATATCGAATCGGAAAACGTGATTCTGAGAATCTGGACAGGTTTAGATTAGGAGCCTTATCGTTCCTACCAGGAGGAAATTAGTCTACATATACGAAATGGATTGATCGTGTATGCGTTTCAGGGAAATGCTTATCCCGTGGATGCCTGTTAATCATACTTGCCATGTACACGATGCTAGTGCGTTTCATTTACCGGGAGAGTTGTCGTCTTTGAGTCGTCGTTCTTTGAATGCGTGATTTCATGATATTATTCATGGTCATTGCATGATTGGACACCGTCAATGTCTTGGTTCGTGAATGGATGATAATATGTTGGATTTACTGTGCTCATCGCATGACTTGACTTGGTTGTCTGTCGAGTCTCAATCTTATCAAACTTATACCGCTAACGGTGAGATGCAAGCCCTAGTGAGCGTATTCGGTTGCCTAAGAGTGTCTTCCCCGAGTCTTGAATAACATGATGGTTCCTCAATTTGATTTCCATATGAGCTTATCATTATATATTGGATTGCCTATCTATTCTTATCGTAACTCACATGGATATCTATATATGCATGATTTTACTTTTGTATTTCCTTATATGTACGTTTAATGTGATATGGCTGGGAGAACCCGGAGTTACTCCCCACTGATTGTGGCGTTCATGTTTTTCATGAATGAACAGGTTGCTTGCATGGATGGCTTTGTGCTTATGCTATTTTGGGTTCGGGTGTGAGCTAGCGGGCGTTGTCCCTGGAAGTTTTCACCTCTAGACGATTTTAGCTAGTATTGCTAACCACTTGTTCTTTGTTAACATTTTGAGAGACTCCGTCTCTTTGTTATATTCCGCACTTAGTTTGTAATATTTTGACACTCCTCGTATTCTTTCCTTGCATGTATAAAAGTTTTTAAAAATACCGTATTTCCGCTATATAATTCACATGCTTGTTTGTTTTATATTTCCGCATTCGCGAGGGTTGTCACAGGTGTTGTTGAACGTATGAATAGAACACTAGAGGACATGGTTCGCACTATGCTTTTGTGTAGTGGCCTTCCTAAGAACTTTTGGGCCGAAGCCATTAGTACTGCAGGCTATGTGCACAATAGAGCTATGATTAGATCAATTCTCAAAAAGACTCCCTATGAACTTTTAAAAGGGAGAAAACCCAATATAGCTCATTTTTCGTTGCTTCAGTAGTAAATGTTTTGTCCATAATAATGGAAAAAGTAATTTAAGCAAATTCGATCCACGAAGTGACGAAGCTGTGTTTGTTGGTTATTCTAATCATAGTAAAGCTTTTAAAGCTTTTAACAAAAGATCTTTGTGCATAGAAGAAAGTGTTCATGTTGTATTTCATGAAGTTAAAGTGCCTGAACAAGTTGAACAGAATGAAGAAGAAGACATGAATGATCTCGACTTTCGCCTTTCAAGGGATGATTTACCAGAAGTCGATGAAGAAGTTATTGAAGGAATCAATGATGAACTTGATAAATCCGCAAATGATATTGAAAAGAGAAATGACACAATTGTTGATGATACGAATGTCTCTTTTCAAAACAAGGATAAGGCAATCGAAGTTATAACTAGTGATGCTATAACTTTGGACCCAGATCAAGATATTGTACCTAAAGTTGTACCAACTTTAGCTATAACCCCGGAGTCAAGCTCAAGGGGAACCAATCTTGACTCTGAATCATTTGAGGAAAGTGAGAGTTCATCAGATGGTGATGAGCCTAGGAACTCTAAGAAATGGAAATATAAGAGTTCTCGTCCTATGGATAGTATCCTATGAAGTTTGAATAAGGGAGTTCAAACAAGACGAACATTAAATAACTTTTGTTCTTTCTATTCTTTACTGTCTGCCATAGAGCCTACCAACATCAAGAAGCACTTGCAGAATCCGACTGGATCGTGGCAATGCAAGAGGAGCTTCAACAGTTGGAACGTAATAAAGTTTGGCATCTAGTGCTACGTCCTAACAATCAAACTGTGATGGGTACTCGATGGGTATTCATAAATAAATTGGATGACTCAAGAGTTATAGTTCGCAATAAGGCTCGATTGGTCGTTAAAGGATATAATCAACAAGAAGGGATTGATTATGATGAGACCTTTGCACCTGCAGCAAGACTAGAATCTATTCGTCTGCTTATCGCCTTCGCAACTCATAAAGGAGTGAAACTGTACCAAATGGACGTCAATACTGCATTTCTTAACGGATATTTAGAAGAAGAGGTTTTTGTTGAACAACCTCCCGGATTTTTGAATAGCAAATTTCAAAACCATGTTTTTAAACTAGATACAGCTTTATATGGTTTTAAACAAGGGCCTAGGGCATGGTACGACAGATTGTCTAAATTTCTATTACAAAATAATTTTAAAAGAGGATATGTCGACAAAACCATATTTCTAAAATCTGATGGTTCTGATTTACTTGTAGCTCAAATTTATGTAGACGATATTATTTTTGGTTCTACTAACAATAAAATGTGCAAGTACTTTTCAGATCTAATGACCTCGGGAACTTGAAATGAGCATGGTGGGAGAATTGAAATTCTTCCTAGGATTGCAAATTCAACAAACTAAGGAAGGTATAAAGATTCACCAACAGAAGTATGTCAAGGAGCTAATCAGGAAATTCGGTATGGAGAACGTTCATCCAATGGACACACCTATGGTAACTGATAAAAAGTTGAACTTAGACAAAAATGGTAAGTATGTCGATGAAACTACATATCGAGGTATGATTGGTTCTTTATTATATTTAACTGCAAGTAGACCTGACATTATGTTTAGCGTATGTGTCTGTGCTAGATTTCAATCATGTCCAAAAGAGTCACATATGATTTCAGTTAAACGTATCTTGAGATATTTAATTGGTACATCTTATTTATATTTATGGTATCGACTTGAATGTAATTTCGATCTAGTAGGATATTCAGATGCAGATTATGCAAGATGTTCTTTAGATAGAAAAACTACATCTGGATTTGCTACGTTTGTTGGACCATGCATAATAACTTCGGGCTCAAAGAAGCAAAATTCAGTTACGTTATCTACTGCTGAAGCCGAATATATAGCTGCATGACTGGTATGTTCTCAGTTACTTTGGTTAAAGCAACAACTATGTGATTATGATGTTAATGTTGGTTGTATGCCTGTATTTTGTGATAATACGAGTGCTATTATTATTTCTAAGAATCCAGCTCAGCATTCTCGTACTAAACATATAGACATTAGAAATCATTTCTTACGTGATCATATAGAAAAGGGCAATATTAAACTCGAACTTTGTAGTACTGAAAATCAATGGGCGGCTGACATTTTAACAAAGGCGTTAGCGAGAAGACGTTTTGAGATTTTGCGGTTGGAAATTGGTTTAATCAGTAGCAATTAAATTCGTCATATTTATTTTACGAACATGCGTGACTGGTTAGAATAAGACAAGATTGTATGACTGTGTCCGCATATTCTATTGCTAGTATATTTGTGCTTAATATTATATATTTTACGTGATTATCTTGCATATTAAGTATTTTATGAAGCTTGAATTATGGACCACATATCTGCAAAAATCTATCTTATTCACTTTTTAAAATTGACCAAAACTCCCATGTTGACCGAAATTCCCAACAATATTATCTTACCATATCTTTTATTTACCTAATCATATCCTTACCATATCTCACCTATATTTACCCTAGATTCCTTTTACTATCCTACCAAAATTCAAAAAAAAAAAAAAAAAAAGTAAGAGAGCCGGCACCTACACGTGCTACACTACATAAACCAAACCCCAACACTACCCTTCATAATTACCTATCACTATCACCATCAACACACATCACAACTCCACCTTCCTCCTACACGAAAAAAAAAAAACCAAGCTCTCATCAATGGCTTCCACACGGTCTACTACCAAAAATACCAACACCCCAAACTCCAAAACTCAGACACCATGTGTACCCACTAATCTCTCTCTCCTAAACCCACCAAAAAATCACCCAATTTGACCCAAACTGAGTCGGGCTCGGTGCTTGAAGGTACAAAACAACGTAGATTAAATAAGGGGAAGAATAGGGTACAAGATGATGCTAATAAGGACAAAGAAAACACGGAAATCGAGGGAACTAAACGTCCTCTGTTTCGCGAAGTTCTCCCTCAAGAAACGGCATCCGAACTTGACAAACTTCGATTAACAAAGGAAGAACGAAAATTGGTTAACCGGGTTGAAAAATATGGTATTCATGGTGGTCGTAGTTTTCCGAAGGTGTGGTGTGAAAAATATCAAGCTTTTACATTCTTCAACGATTTCTTGAATTTTCAAGAATTGGAGCAAGTGTCTCGGTTTTCGGGTCCTATCTATCACATCGAGATAATTCAATTTTATGCTTCCGTTTCTTCAAAATCTGGAGTTTTGCAAGCCGTGGTGAATGGCCGAACAATTTCGGTTTCCATTGACGACTTTTGTACTCTGTTTTCGGTTCCTGATGATGGAATCAAAATAGACCCGAGTACGTCGTGGGAAGAGCTGTCGGATACGGCTAAAATGGATGTTAAGCGTTATTTTGATGATCGGGCTACGTTGTCAAGTTGTGTGTTGGCGGGGAATTTGTCCCCAAAATTGAAATTTCTTTTAAATTTTTTATGGAATACTGAGGTTCCGCGTCGGGGTAGACGGGATAAAATTGCTTGCTATGAGATGATGGTGGTTAAGAATTGGTTGGAAGGTAACCGTGTCAACCTTGTTTTCCTTGTTTTTTCTCGAATTTCTCAAACTAGCTTTTCGGTGACCGAGGATAAAGTTTACACAACCCTAGACTTACCATATGGCATGTGGGTGTCTCGGGTTCTTGAGGCTAAGGGGGTTGTTGATCCGACTAGCTATGGCGTTAATTTGAAGGATGATATGAATGATACTTACTTGAAATTCATGAAAAAATGGAGGCATTGGGTCCGGAATTGGCTTTTCAATCAAAAGGTGGTTCGGTTGATGTTAAGCCGAATGTTGTTGATTTTTCGGGTATTGAATCAAAATTGGATTTGTTTATGGGAAAGGTTATGGAGCGCCTTGATGCGCAAGACAAGAAAATCGATGCGGTTGTTGACAAGGTAGTCAAAATTGTGGCTTTGGGGAGCTTTAGCTCAACCCGTGACCGTGGAGGGTCGGGTGTGAGTAATGAGTTGCAAGGTTGGATGACGAGAGTTGATGGTTGCCTTGCTAAAATTGAGAGGAATGTTGTCGATATTAGTTACTAAATCCTCACATGGATCACTGACGTGGAAATATGGGATTGGTCATAAGAAGAGCACATGGATTAAGCAAATGAGTGGACCTGATTGAAAGTAAAATGAGATGAACGGCCCAGATCGAAAGTAACAAACACACTTGCACAACAGTTATATCCTACCGAGTCAGCAACAACCTCCTGAAAAATAGGACTTGCAGAGCAGGACTCGGAGGAAGACCAATTTAAGAAAGACGTTGGAAAGCCAGGTTCACGCTATAAAAGCCAGCAGCAGCAAAGGAGCAAAGGGGACATTCAATTCTCTCACTCTAAAATCAGCATACAAGCATCCGAGCAATTATCAAAGCAAATTCACTCTTGTTTCTTTATTTACGTCCAAATACTTTGTACCACCTCAGCAAATACTTTTACATTTTAGTGCATATTATTATTTTAGACTCTTCATTTGTAGATATGGGCTTTGGAAGTATAGGATTAGAAAAATCATATTACTTGTGAGAATTATTCTAGACAGATCAAATTATAAGAGTGGTGTTGCAATGTTCACACAAGTAGACCTGGCAAATGGGTCATACGGGTCGGGTTTGGGTCGGGTCATATCGGGTTTGCTCAACCTTTCGGGTCGGGTCGGGTTACTTTCGGGTTTGGGTCACTTTCGGGTTTGGGTCACTTCGGGTTTGGGCCATTTCGGGTATGGATCATTTTGGGTCGGGTTATTTTAGATTCATATCCGATTTATTTAGGCCATTTTCAGGTCAAAATAATCAAGTTAGTTTTCAAGTCAAGCCCGGCGTCGAGCCATATCAATTCGGGTTTTGGATCATCCTCGGGTCAGGCAATTCCGGGTCGCTTTCAGGTCTCGGGTCAGCCTTATCGGGTCGGGTTATTCGGGTCGGGTGGTCAAAGGTGGGATCGGAGTACATGCTTTCCATGGTTGTCAACACGGTGGTCAAAGGTGGCCTTTGAATTGGTCAGGGGTTTTTCGTGGGTCTTTTAATAGGGTTATGATACGTTGTTTCAACTGAAATTTGGTATGTAGGTAGAGGGAAGTACAAGATAGGTCGTAGTTGAGTTATTTTATGGCGGGTGTTAGTGCAAGTGGTGGTTTGATGAGAGTGAATTGACCTACAAAAAAATCCTACTTTGACTTTTTCCTGCTTTGTTTTTTCCTCCAATTCACTCTCATCGAACCACCCGCTGTAAACCCAGACTTACTACAACCCTCTTTGATCAACCTTACTTTACACATCAATCGACCACACATAAGTCAACATTTGACCACTGTGATGACAACCCATGTAAAAGCATGTACTCCCAACTTTCTAAGGAGTCCAAAAACAGTTCAAGCCGACCTCGTCTGCTATCTCAAACATCGACCTGGAAGTCATCTCATTGCATATGGTCAAACTCTAGCCAAAATGCTGAGTCATCTGGCCAAAATGTAATGTTTGGCAATAACACTTTTTAAGAGGTTATGTCTGACAATTTCTTTTTTTAAAGATGGGTTTTGGAAGAATTTTTTTTTAAAGGTTGTGTTTGACAAAAAAAATCCTTAATGTAAATTATGATAATATTAAATAGGTTATTTTAATTTGTTGCAAAAAATTATACTTCGCAGATAAGTTTAGATTTGGTTAAAAGTTTAATTTTATTTGAGATATTGAATCAATATGATATTACATACCCATATTTATAGTAATTGTGGTGGCATCGAGATTCAGTATCACTCAATGACTCCAAGATTCAAGACAACTCGGTAACGTCTTATTACTATTCTTAAAATATATGGTGGACTCCATAACAAGAAAAACTAGTTAAAACTCATGATGGAGTACTTTACTGCTTTTATGGTCCTTAGTCCTTGCCCAAATTCGAACTAAACCAGATAGTCTAAACAAAAAAAAAACAGTCTTTTTTTTGTACCAAAAAGGTTAGGTCAAAGGGTATGCCCTAGCCGAAATAGGCCACCGGTCTCTTTAAGGGTTTATAGCAATGTTTACGGTCTATCTTTCAAGACTTACGCGGTGTTTACAGATTCTCTACTAAGATAATTATATTTTAACTCAATGTGATCAAACCCGACTTTGGAAAAATGTGGTTGCACCTCCGTCTTAATGGGTAGCATTTGGGCAACCAGTATAGTCAACATAAAGAAGTTGTTCTTCTAAAACTCCACAGAAAATCCTGTTTCTCTATTTTAACAGACTTGTACTCCAGTAATTGCGATTCTGAATTAATAACAATAACAAATTTCATAGAATAGAATGGAGGAAATTGGAAAAGAAGCCCAGAAAAACATGTGGAAAGCAGCAATCCCTCTTCTTGTTCATCTTCATGATTCCGAAATCACTTCTCTTCCTCCTCCTAACCCTGTTGTGGTTTGTTCTTTGACTCCCCTTTTGATTTTTCATCAATATTTAGTTCAATCTTAATTGTTGTAATATGATTGGTGTTCTTTATAATCCCAGTTGATGCAAGATGTTATCTTTCTTTATTATATTTTTAATTTGGGTTTTTCAAGTTAACTTTGTTTGAGGTCCTTACTCCTTATGTATAGATGCCAGATGAATTTTTTCAACGATCATAACAATTAGGGTATTTCTTGGTAGTTTTGTTGGAATGTGGTGGGTCTTGGTGAAATTAGGCTATGCAAGTTGTTGCCTTTTGCTTGAATTTATGTATGGTTTCCTGTGAAATTAGTAGATGCTAGGTCTTTTCTTTAGTGATTTAGTGGGATTTTACTGAAACCAGTTGTTGGTGGCTTTGCATGAATGATTCACTTTGAATTTGGAACGCGGGTTATTTGCATTTTGATGGTTAAATACTGTTAAATGTCTTTGTGTGAAGATGAAAAGTGTAAACGGTTGCCTTTGGAGCTTGGGGAGATGTTGGATGTGTTACTGGAGTTTCATAGTGTAGGATTAGATCCGCTTGAAAACTGACAAAGCGGGTTATCTCAATTTTTAGCTTGATAGTTGTTTGAATATGATTATCTGTAGAACCGGCAATAGTTTCAAGCTGTGTGTTTTGATGTGGCATTGGGATTTTGGGGGATCCTGTCGAATTGTTCGTCTTTCCAGTTTCCAGCAGCTTTGAATGTTTGTTAATAAGCTTGGTGATCTTGATGCTTGTGTTGGAACTTGAATGTATCACAATACACTGTGTTAGGCACCCTAGTCTATTTTAGTCTTGTAAGTTAAAGAGGTGATAAAATTAGTATACATCAATCTGATTCAATAAGGTTGACTGAGTGAAGGGTTTGCTGTTGCTGTGGAGTGATTACCGTGCTGAATGGTGTTTGCCTTGGTTTCAAAATAATAATTCTGAATGGCTCTGTTGAAGTGCGATCATATTTGGAGGAATAGATGATGTTAGACGAGAATAATTCAATGAATATGTATGTTGTCACGAGGCCATTTTCTACTCATTGTGCTAGATTACTTGTATAGTTTGAGAAAGATTGTTACTATCTCTTCCCTTAAAAATGTAAGGTATCACGTAAAATTTGAAGTTGCTTTTGGAATTTGCATATAAGGTTCTCATCTTTGGATTACTATTTTGAGAGCTTATAGTTGTTGATGCTAAAGATGGCTCATGTTTTGTCTATTTAATGCTAACAAAGGTAGATGTCTGATTGTTGTGATGGACGATGAATGATTCATTAGGCAGCTGCTGATTTTTGTTTCCCTATGTAAAATCTTAGATATTTCCTTGCTTTCGACTGATACTATGCAGTCCTAGTGAGCTGTGTACACATGAAGTGTAAGTACAATTGTCTGTCTTCTAATAAGACAAGCTCGACTCCCAGCATCATGTGAATACGAGTCAATTATGTACCTCAGAAGGGGATTTTTAATTTCGTGATGCCAATAACCTAGTGAAATAAACTCACAATTCAGATAAACTGCCGAGTGGAATCCATTTAGTGATTAAGAACTGTGGTGTAGTGGTGTACCTTCTGGGTATACCTTAACAGTATCATTCCATTTCAATATCAATTGCTAATGCAGATCCTTGCACCCCGGCTCGGTTACCTGCCACTAATCGCTCCTCAGTTAAAGGCCTGCTTCAGCAGCACACTTCCCCCGGGGGATGACACCATTTGGTTTGAGTACAAGGGGATGCCACTAAAATGGTATAATGTTTCACTTTACTTTCTATCATCCTTGTAATATCATCCTGCTATATTTTTATTGTGCCTGTTACTCTGGTTCCAGCATATTAGACTAAATAGAATTATCTTAGGTTCTTGCAGCGTGTTGCACCTGCAGATGAACCTTAAATCTAAGTAGTATAGCTAACAACCAGTGGACAGTCTGGACACATACTAGAGTGAGGAGGTCTTTTTGTATAAGACCAGCTTTTCTAAGAAAATAAGAAAAAATAGACCCCCCCCCCCACCTCCAATTCCTAGCACCTCTTGCCCTGCCTCTGCTCCTTTTCTCACGGAGCACCGCCACCTCACGACCACCAATATTCACTACACGACGGCTACGGACTCACCACCACTGTAGTTTACTCCTTCACCAAAGGGTTTAACACATCCCTCCTAGGGTGTAGTTCGTTCTGAATCCGGTAGCAAAGCCGGCAGACTGAGTATGGAATCCTGTAAAGGAATGGGGGTGTGGTATCATTGGCTTCGCGGCGTGTCAAATGGTTGTGTTAAGATGAGTGTGGGGAGGGTTTGGGCCTTTTGTCGTGAGCAGTTAGAAATAGGATAAGAAAACGATCAAGTGTGGTAGGTTATAGAGTCTTAGGGTGTGGAAATTTGAAAGGTCTTTTTGTATAGTGCCATAAAGTGGTCTTATCCTAGAACTACTTAAAATAGTGGATGAGTATGGAATCTTGTATAAAATTTTGGATATGTAGGTAATTTCTGTATCATAATTCATGAGGATGTATCCTTTGTCACATGATTGTAGACCTCTTCATGATTCCGCTTACCAGTGTTCTCTAAACTTGGAAGGTTATGCAAACTTGGATGAGTTGCAGTTTCACAGATATACCGTCACGTTTTGTGAGTGCTTTAATAGTTTAAGTAGTTTAGACCCCGTGCAATACATGCACTGTATATAATTTTTTTTATTTTTAGTAAATTACTTAAATAATATTGGTTGGTACCGCATTAATTGTTGACATTTCTCATCATTGTATTTTCCTTTGAGAAAAAAAGTTGGAACTAAAAATAAATCATGAGAATTGAGTAATGTGCTAAAATTTATATTAATGAAAACATTTTTTTTATAATACCTTAAAGCTAGTGATTTCAATTTCTACATTTTCTCTTTTATTGTCACAACTAATAACATCGATTTACAGTTTTGTTTTTATATGGAGTATGGGCAAGTCATTCTTTAATAATAGCATCAATAAAAGATTAACAATTTATAGTTTTATATATATTTTATTTTATTTTAATTAATGTATTATAGTTTAAAATAATATAATTTGATAAAAAGATTAATTTTGAACGAAAAGATAATAATTTAATGAAATAAATCATACGGCGAAATTATTAGAGTCCTTTTTTAGTGAATACACTTAATTTTCATTAGTTTCCTCAAGAATATGCATTTTGGAGGGAAAATTTTTGAGAACACCTATTCTTTTAGTACATAGGGGATTTTATTGGTCCGACGGTTTGACCAATGTACCACATTAGGAAAGCAAATAAACTCCACCAGCTATGCCATTTTTATTTGGGGAAATTTTCTTATGGCATAATAAACATAACTTTATCTTTGTTAATCTGCTATCCATTAAAAAATATAGGATAGATGAACGAACCCAATTAGGTACTAAAGCAAATAAGCTGAATATCTATAAAGTTAGACACAGGTTAGTCGGGCACATAATCCTTCTGAATTTCACGTGTTAGATGATGGTAGATCTCTAATACCATAAATCTCTCAAATTATTGTAATGAGCTGCCTGTACAGATGACAGTTTTGCTGTTCATAGCCTTTTTCCTATATACTGTGATTGATAACATAGTAACAGAAATGAAGCTGTTTTTAATATGGTTGCGTGGCGCATGCAGGTATATACCTACAGGAGTCCTCTTTGATCTTTTATGCGCAGAGCCTGAAAGTCCTTGGAAGCTTACGGTATGTCTTCTTTTAACGCTAGATTGTTACTATGACAAGCAAATCTCATATGAAACTGCATCAACAGCTATAGGATTGCAGACATTATGATGTACTGGATTAGTAGAGACTTTGAGTTGTACATGTGAAGGGGGTAGATATTTCCCCTCCTGAAGTTTTGCTACTGCTGCTTAGAACTGCCAAATTTTACAGCCAAAAAGCTGCTGTATAGGCTGAATTGATTTAGATTCAACCTAATGATAAAATGATCGCTTAGTGGTATGCTTGATGCTACTCATCCAACCAAGCGGTCAGGGTTTTAGTCACACTCCTCGTCTTCGAAACTCCATGTTGGTGGGATTTTTATTCCTTGCCCCACTTGTGGGGAGTAATGGATTACGGGGTTTCTTAATTGTGTCCTACCAGCCAGTTATTGCCAAAAGTAAAGTTAACAGTCAAGCTACGAAGAAATGTTGACTGTCAAACATTGTACCAAAGACTTAATTTTGCTGAGTTTGATCATCAACCTTAAACTTAGAAATTCTAATGAAGAGTTTATTTGCGGTAATTTGTACTGGTAAGCAAATATTTCTTTGCCTTTGCATGATTTCTGATAAACTTTTTCAGGTGCATTTTAGAGGGTACCCAAGTCATATACTGACACCATGTGAAGGGGAAGATTCTGTTAAATGGAATTTCATCAATTCCCTAAAAGAGGTATAGTATATACGGAGTAGCATTGGGCTACAGCCTACAGGAGGTATATTGTTATATGCTCCTGTATGTCTAACTATAGAGAAGAGTATAAATATTACGTATCTCGTTTGTGTGTTAAGATGGTAAAGCTATGTTTTTGCTAGGTACTTAAGTAATCTTTCCGTCACCATGCAACAACACCACCAACAAGAAGTAATATCGTAATCTAACAAAAGTTAAGGCTGTCTAAGCTGAACCATCTTAAATCCATGACTGGCTGCTTTTGCTTTTGCAGGCTGTTTATATTATGAATGGGAATTGCAAGAATATTATGAACATGTCTCAGTTTGACCAGTCAGCATTGTGGCGCTCTGTTTTAGATGGTATGCAAACCTCGATAAGATTTTTGCTATTTTGATCCCATTGAATGATACGGTACATGTAGAAGGATGCCTCCAGATATGAACAAAGCAATAACATGCTCAATAATTGACATTCTAAAGTTTACTTGGAATAAAAAACAAGCCAACACCTTATGTCGTTCCAAACTTCAACACTGCATTTATAGGACAACTTAAAAGTGTTGAACTTCTGATGTCACTCTACAAAGAAAATTGGTACTGCAGAAAGGAAAGGGAATAGCGGAATTATAAAATACTCGCTTCATCCATTTTACTGTACCCATATGACTTCGGTAGATCGAAATCAAGCTTCACCATCATATCGTCACGAATAAGTAATAGCTTCAAATGACAAATCTAAACTTTATTCAGATGAGTAAAATTTTACCAAGTACTTTTTATATTCTTAAAATATAAATTAATGGCTATAGACTTAATCATGGCTACATAATTTTATGTATTTTTCTTGTTTATCTGTGCTCAAATGCTCTGCATCATTATTTTAGTGGGATATATGTTTTATATTTTTTTCACTTCTAAATTTCATATTCATATTCTACCTTGTACTAGGCAATTTGGAATGCTTCCTTAAGGTGACATCAAAGCTAAAGCTAGGAATTGTTGAAGACAAATACGTATTTTATCCGTCATTCAAGCCCCCGTCTACCACTGGTAATGTAGATAATACAAACCTGGTCAAAACAGGTAAATCTCATCAATCTTTTTATTTAATATTTAGGTCACCTATCCTGTCTTTTGAACTTTCATTGTCTGTAATTGCCAGCGTAGCCAATGCCACCAACAAGTTTGTCTTCACTTTGAACCTTGAAATAGTTAGTCACGGAAAGATTTGCCTCATGTCTTACTCCCTCTACATTTATACTGACCTCATTTATTTTGGTGATCAGCTTTGACCAATGTTTTCTCCTAATATAGTATAGACACAATTTTCTAAAAATGATTATATGAAATTTGTTGTTTTGATAAATC
Organism: Heliosperma pusillum; assembly: GCA_022085475.1. NCBI lineage: Eukaryota > Viridiplantae > Streptophyta > Magnoliopsida > Caryophyllales > Caryophyllaceae > Heliosperma > Heliosperma pusillum. The sequence continues at coordinate 24,374 of JAIUZE010009147.1, read as the reverse complement.
AAACATGAAATCAAATGGTCAAAGTTTATGTTCATCGATCAACAAAGTCAAATGGGTACAATGTAAATAGGATAGCGCTAGTAGAAAATAAGAAGTTACACCAAGCTACACCTATTTACTGTCTCGATCTTTAATATACGCCAATTGTATGTGAAGGTAGATTATCACAAAATAGGACTATATGAGTAATACTTTCTCTCTCAGCCTCTTTGAATTCTTATATCCTTTTTCTTGGCTGATTTAGGGATCTGGTATTTATGATACTTATACTCCGTATGTGATCACTCACAAAAACTTGGTGGTACAACAATCTCATATGTCAATATGAATTGGACAACCCCTCATGTAATTGTGAACATAACTAAGATTTCTGGCCCAAATTAATTTGTCAGAGGTTCCTCAGCCTGTACTTTTTCCTTGGCAGTCGTTTGTCACACTCCACTTTTCACAGGTACAAGCAATCCCACAATCTAATTTGTCAAATTATGACAGGCAAAATTCCTATTCGCTTGTACGTCAGAACTGTGTTAGAGGTATTTGATGACCTGGAAAATGTGCCTGAGATTGACAGTTGGGAGAGTGTCTCTTGCATAAACAGGCCCATTGAATTCGACGAAGATGAAGGTGAGTTAGGTTTTCTTTCATAAGTTGTAACAATTGGGTCCTTTGTTATGGTCTACGTTACAGCAATTCTGCAGCGAAGTGCGAGACAAGGGTGTCTGTTGGACATGACTTTTTTGTGAAGTTTTTTTTTTTCCTTTTTTATGTTTTTAGCCTAAAATAAAGGAGTCTCATAAACCATGGTCCATTCCTTGACTTTACCAGCAAGCCATTCATATGACATTTGGTTGCTCCCTTTGTTGGTTTTATTGTATCTACTCAATTGAACGGAAAGTGTCACAGACTCCTGGTTAAAAAATTTCTACTTCCTCCATAGTATTTATTTTTTTCCCATTTTACTGGAATTCATATTTAAGATTTAGTGGAGAATTATCATTAATGCCACCCTTAACTTGAAGAATTACGTGTAGAGATATAATTTCCTCCCCGTAGAAGCTTCAATGGGATGGAGAGTGCATGCGGCTAATTACGTGTAGAGATGTAATACGTGAGATCTAGTGTTTTTCTTTTCTAGATATTGAAAGAGGCAATTATTTTGAGACGAACCAAATAGGAAATGAAGACAAATAAATGAGATGGTAGGACTACCATGCACTCATGTCAATCTTTTTTATCCCCACTTTTTGTTTTTACCCTTGCAATTTAGAGACGATCTAGCCGGCTATGTCCTTAGCATGAAACTTCTTAAATGTTATAGACGGTTTTACCTATGAGTCAACCCATTAACCATGTTCATGATGGATGTATTGGTATTCGGGATGGCTACACACTTACACGTGAGACCGTCTCACATTATTCTCCATAAATATATGTTGGTGGTAATGATTCCTGAAAAGATGGTTTAAAATGTATATTTAACATTGCAGGGACATACATGACTCTAGGTGATGCTATGGAGATTCTCTTGCCGGAGTACTTCACAGAAAGATCAGACAAAAATGAGACAACAGCAAGAGACGAGCTTATCGAAGAGCATTCCGGAGATCCTATTGACGCAGGAGTTTCAGGAGAAGTGCCCTCCACAGTCACTGATTCTTCAGAGTCCATACAAACTAGAACAAATTTAAAAGTCGGCTTGATTCGGATCCATCGTTGTGAGCTGCCTCTAAATACTCCTCTATCTTGGGTGGCGAACAACTTGATGTTTCCTGATCACTTCCTTCACATATGTGTTTATTTGATTCATCAGAAATCTAGTTTCCGGTGTGTGACTGGTAGTCTTCTAAATCCCTGACTCCCCTGTTCTCTCCGGTCCACCTTCCACGGTGTGAATTCATTCTTTTGTACATAGACAATTGGTTATGTAAAAGAAGTGAATGATTTACAGTAACTAAGGGTCAATCATTTCTTTATTACGTAGAATCATTCGTTTAGCGTGATAAAACTCGTTAGGTTTTATATGACATTGCGTTGCGATCTTTTGTGTAGATATTGAACGAAGATGGTGGAATTAGATGCATTTGTTGTTGAGACTATAATTTATATATGGTAGAAGGAAACATGAGAAATCATGTGGGTAGAACCAGCATTACGATTGACAGATTTGGATGAGAGAGAGACTATGTAGCAAACAAAGGAGTACCGACAATATTAAGTTCTGAAATTTATTGGGTTGTCATAATCACAAATTCTCGTTTAAACGGGTCGACCCGTCTTAAGTGTCAGTCTTAAGCTTAAGACGGGTCAAATAGTCAGGAAAAGACAAAAGAAAAGCTCACAGATAGTAGCAAAATAAATGAAAAGGGAAGAATACATAGATTATGAGGGAGCATATCCTAATCTTAGAACAAAACAATGTCTTGTCATAAAAGAAACCAATTGTATTAGTATTGTACTCACTCAAAAGGCTTTCCTTTATAGTAGTTTGATTGAGTCCAAAATACAAAACTCTCAAACTTTTCATATCCTCTCAAACTTTTCACATCCTTTCGAAGAGGGATAAAAAAAACAACCAAATAATTTCACATCCTCTAATAGTGAAAAAAAAAAAATCTAAGTGATAGCACAATAAAGAGTCATGTAAATTAGGATTGTTTAGCTATACTTTAGTGTTATATTATGAGTCATTAGTTTATGGTTGGTAATAATTGTTCTTTTCATCCTTAACTTGTAATTTGGCTAATTAAGGTTCATTTTGTTAAACCTTTAGAAAGATAATGTAACATGTTGAGAATGGTTGTACTGTATGCTTTGATGCATTGTAATGGGTTGGAGATTTGAAGAGAATAAGCCACGTGCTTGTTCAAAATAAGTCGAAGACAAAGTCAATAGTCAAACTGTCGAAGTCAACAAAAATCAAGGGTCAAATCCGAGCCATAGTCAACCAAGGTTAAGCAATTGAAAAGTCAAGAATATCAAGTAAAAGGAAGAGTTGAAGCCTAGGCATACACAAATAAGAGTCAAAATGAAAAATTAAAAACTCGGTTTCACAAGGGTCAACTTCAAATGGGTATATCCCGAGTTCTAGAACTTCGATCGATACAAGGCAAAATGTAGGTGAAAGCTTTTGATATTATCTTTCCAACGGTAGGTCACACACCTCATTTTGGCCAAGAAACGAGAGAGATATGACCTTCGCAAAACAGTGATGTCATGCTAAATTGTGCAGGCTGCGCAAGCCTCTGGTTTTCAGCACTTGGGATGATTTTTTTTGGCTTTATTTTTAGGTTCTTAACCTACATTTTTAGTGTCTAGTATAAATAGAAGATACTTGGAGATCTTTGATCATCCATTATCATCTATCATCCAAGACTATCTCGCTAGAATATTTTCATATTTTCTGTAAGTGTTGTATTAAGACTAATTTCCTTTTAATCATTTGGTTAACTATGAAGACCCTATAGGTGGCTAATGACATTTTCTTGATGTAATTTTGTTAAAGCTACTACCTTTCATCGTTGTATGATCTTCTTGATCCCTTATCTATTCACTTGTTATACTTTCCTTGTATTTATTGTGAATGTTAAGTAGTTATTGTGTGTGAAATGATCAATCTTGCATATAAATTACTTAATTATTTCATTTGCTAGAAATATGGTTTAATTTAATTTTTCTAATAATCCTTGGAGCAAATTTGTGTTGGTGCCAAATAGGTTTAAAGGAGACACCTTTATGGGTATGATTGTATTTGTGTTACCAACTTCGCATGGTTTAATCATTGTTGGTTTCATCCTAGCATTAGTCACTTGGCAAATCTTTAATGAACTGTTGTTGATATGTATTCATGGTTTAATAGTGTATGTCATCTTAGTAGGATATAATTTGGATGGTTTAATTCATCTTTTCCTACTAACTTGTGACTACTTGTAGGGTAAGTGCATTAAGGGAGCAAATGAGTCATATTTGATGAAGATAGTATGCTAAGACAAAGTTAAATCAAGTTTCTTTAAATATTTGAGTAGAGCATATTCAGTTTTTGATAGATTGTCTCATAGATAAAATCTTATCTTTGCTTTTTTTTCATGTTTCAAATCTCAACAACTTTTCCCTATATGTTTCTCATGCTTGTTATTCATTGTTTATACTATTGTTTGTGAATAGTGGATAATTAGAAATCATTAATCATCATTAGGAGTCTTAATCCGTAATTAATGCTTAATTAGTACTCCCTCCCATCCAAACCAATGGTTACACTTACCTTATTTGAACCATCCAAACCAAACTACTCATTCCTTTCCGGGTAACAAATAAGACCAACTACTCCTCATTTACCCTATATATTTACACAATATGTCATTACCCCACCCACCCAACTAACATTAAATACTCAAGTGGTCCTACTTCCATTCCAATACTACCCTTCTCTTTTCTATATTTTCTTAAAACTTGTGCTCCCTCCCATGTAACCTTTGGTTTGGATAGGAGGGAGTAGTTTACAAGAGTTTGAGTATAGCTTTAACTTTTACCGCTTTTCTTTGGATCCGACCCTAACTAGTCACCTTACTACGTTTTTAATAGTCTAGTTAGTGTCATCTTAGGTTTTATAAATTGTTAATTTGTCGAGCTAATTGATAGTTTAACGACCCTAGTATTCGGCTTGTCAAATTATAGCGCCGTTGCAGGGGAAGGCAACAAAGCTAAAGCTTGCCTTGAAATATTGGTCTATAAATTGGTGTAGTTAGTCTTTGTAAAAATTAAGATTCATTTATTTGCCTTCAATTTTTTACTTGTTTGATTAGATGGCTACTCGTTTTCCTCAAACTCAAACTAATGATGAACCATTTACAAGTATTTTGATAAATTGAAAGAGTTTAACTCTCGATGTGAATACCCTTACGAGATTTCAAAACTTTGTCGTGTGGTATATAATGGGTTGAATGAGGAAACTTTTATCATTGTTGATTAATTGACTAACGGAGAAATTGTCAACCTCTCTAACTATGAAGAGAGGTTGAAATATTTTCATATGTTGGCTCTTGCGACTGGACAATTGGAGTTTAGAAATTCACCCCTAGTGTACCATGTGAGACTTTTCTTAGCGAGGAACCTTAAATTGAAGATGACTGGTTCCCCGAGAGTAAGAGTTATAATTGTGGGTTGGCCACTTCTCTTCTCTTACAACCCACTTGTGTTCCCAGCAACCCTCTTTATGTTGATTTCTCGATTCATATAGTCCTGTGAGCGAGGATTCCACTCTTGAAGGACTATTGAGTGAATTAGTTGAGAAAGTAGAACATGGAGGGGTGAATTTTGAGGTGGTTAAGGAGGAAGAAAAAGGTGAAATTCTTATGGAAATTGTTAATTGTTTGGCTAAGGACTCGGAGGAGATGGGTATTGATTTGTCAAAGAGGAAAAAAAAGATTTGCTCATTGATATTTCCTTCACATGGAGTTACTACCCCCACCTCCCTTGCATGATCAACACATGCTTACTACTAAAATTCCTTATTTCTCATCGTACTCACTTTGTTGTCACTACTCCTAACCCTTCCTTGAGTGAGCCTTATATTGACATCTCATTTCTCTATGAGCATCATCCTACATACATATCACATATTTATGGCTTTAATTTCATATATGGGATGCTTTTATGTATCATCATTTGTCATGGTTGTGAGCTAATGTATATGACAAATTACTAAGGACGTTGAGTTGTTCCTCACTTCCGCTCTTGACTCTTAAAGAAGAAGGATCTTGAAAAGGCGTCGAGCAAACGACGAAAACCAAAACCAAAAGTGCTTTACGGGAGGCAACTCGTACTTCTTTTTCATATATCTTTTATTTCCTTTGTTTTGTTTGTATCTCTCCTCCACATTGAGGACAATGTGGAAACTAAGTATAATGTTTCAAATTGGTGGTTTTATTCATGCTACTTGGTTGTGATTGTTGTGGTGTTGACAATCTAAGTAGTCTTGTTTACATTGTGAAAATATAAGGTGTGTTATAGAAGATAAAGTGTGTTTTCATAGGAGTTTGCCTTGGAATAAGGCAAGAGTGACCGGTTATATGTCTTGCGGGCATATTGAAAGGGTGGTAAATTGAAGAGTTAGGATTTGTACCAAGCTAGGTAGCACAGACACTTCTATTAATCGGTCGTACCGTGTCAGACACCGACACTCGTCGAACACACGCCCAAATGTGTCGGAGCCGTGTCTAATTTGGGTCATTTGATCCTGGCTCAAAAACCCGAGCAGGGTAATTCGGGGGCCCAAGCATCTCATTTCGGAGATTTGTTTTGGCACGTGTCCTACGCGTGTTCATGGTATTTGGGCACGTGTCCTATGTGTGTCCATGGTATTTGGACAACATTTGGGGTTAATGGTGTTCTTTAGACGAGAAATGAGCCATCGAAAGAAGTGGATAATAAGATGAGTTTGGGTGGGAAATGAAAATTAGTTATATTCAGGGCTAATTATTACTTTTACTTATTTAAATTTGATATTAAATACTTTACAAAAATAAGATCGAACGTTTTTAACTATAAAATATATATTTTATTAAATTTATACAGCGTGTCCCGTGTCCTAAATTTCGTGGGCTGCCGTGTCACGTGTCCGTGTTCGTGTCTGTGTTCGTGTCCGTTTTGGTGCTACCTAGGTACCAAGTAATGTCATGGTGTATTTTGTATACTTAATTTTTAATAGTTATTATATGTAATTTTTAAACATTGTAGTTTTTAATAGTTATTATACATGGTAATTTATACATTGTTCATTTTAATAGTTATTATACATTGTAATTTTAATACATTGCAATTTTTATACATAGTTTATTTTTATACATTTTAAATTTTTATACATTTTAAATTTTAAACATATTTCGTTTTTATATATTGTAATTTTTAATAGTTATTATACATTGTTATTTATAAATTTAATTTTTTAATAGCTATTATTAGTACTTGTTTGATTTTAATAGTTATTATACATTGTAATTTTAATACATTGCAATTTTTATACATAGTTTATTTGTATACATTTTAAGTATTAACTATTATGTTTTTTTATTTAAGTTTTAATAACTGTAAATATTTTAAAAGAGATCTGTGTAATTTTTAGACAGGTTTAAAACTAGTAAATAGTTAATCGAAAGCTTAGTTGACAGAGTCTGATTTTTTTTTTGGTGAAAACGAAGAGGGAACACACAAAACCAAGAAAAACAAACAACTTCCGTCACTTTAAGACATACGGTTCATAGACTATACAACCAGTTGAAGTACAACTGACGGTATAGTTTTTGAGCTGTATAATAAAGTTTTCCAATCGGGTCATTTGGGTCGGGTCAAGTCGGGTCGGGTCATATCGGGTCAGCCTGCCCTTTCGGGTCGAGTTGGGTTTGGGTCGGGTCGTTATTGGATCGGGTCATTTCAGGTCAAATGATACATCGGGCCGGGTCGGGTTTGGGTCGGGTCGATATCTTGTCCGGTTATTTTATCGCAATAATTTAATATTTTACCATTAAATCTAGTTTTAAATTATTATTTGGTTTAGTTACTTCATTATTAAGTCGAACATATCAATTTAAATAATAAATTACTTCCATTTTGATAATTATTAAGCTTCATAATTGTCAGGTCATCAATTTAATCGGGTCAATATCAGGTCGGGTTTGGGTCAGGTTCGGGTCACTGATCTTCGGGTCGTATCGGGTTACGGGTCGTCATCGGGTCGGGTCGGTTCGGTTTCGGGTTGCATTATTCTCTGGTCGGGTCGGATTTGCTCGGGTTTCGGGTCAGGTCGGGTCAGACTTGCGAGCTCTATTTGCCGTAAAGGTTATGAGGGCATTCAAAAGATTAAATTTTAGACAAGCTAAAAAAAATACATATATGCTCAATTATCGATTATATATTCATTAGTTGTACGCCTATATAATGCTATCATATCACTCGAGGTATAATCCTATTTGTTTCCTAAAACCATAGGTTTTCATTTGATAATATATAAATACTAGTTTCTAAAAAAAACAAATAAACCCAACCCGACCCACCCACATACACTCCCATATTATTAGCTTCCCTCACTCTATCTCCCCCAAAACCCTAATTCTCACAATTGTGCCTCATAAACGCCCAAATCTCTCACATCCTCACTCACATTCAACAACAATGGCGGTCGATTTCGAAGAAAGGGCAGCTGCCCTCGGCATTAATCTATCCCAGGTTAACTGGGATTCAATCAATTTACCAAGTGGAGAGGATTTCGGCATCAAAAGGTTTAATCTTTGATTGTTTTTAATTCGTTTTGTTCGTATTTTCTTCCAATTAACCATTTTTTAATTCGATTGTTACGTGTTTTTATTGCAGTGATGATGAAGATCTTAGGGAAGAAGAGGTTGATTTTGAGCAGGGTCTGGGAAATATCATTGTTGTTGATAATTTACCACAAGTTTTACCTGAAAAATTTGATAAACTTGAGGTGGTTATTCGTAAGATTTATAGTCAGATGGGTGTTATTAAAGAGAATGGATTCTGGATGCCTGTTGATGAGAAGACTGGCAAATCTCTTGGTTATTGTTTTATTGAGTTTAATACTCCTCAGGTAACAACTTTTTAATCTTGTGTTTTATTGATGTTTTTTGATCGAAATTGTAGTGTTTTGTTAATGTTTTAGGTGGATATGTTTATAATCTTTATATTATGATGATTTTGTTGATGGGTATTAATCAAATATGTGCTCACTTTAATGGGAAAATTTTAAGTTATGTTCTTTAGGTTATGCATGATTTCTGATGATAATGATAATTATTTAATGAAAGGGATTTTGTGATTATGGGTGAATCGGAATTTTGTACGGCGTTGTATGATCTTTAAATTTAGAATTTTGTATTTGACCTGCTGCGTATTGAAGGCTAGGAAATGTTTGTGGTTTGGTTTTTGGATTGTGCCCTCTGTCTAGTATGGTTGGTTTGTATCAGAAGGTTGCAACATATTTATGGCGTAGTTTGTGTTTGGTTTTCTGATTTTAGGAAGCTGAGCTCGCAAAAGAAAAGACCCATGGATATCGATTGGATAAGGCACATCTATTTGCTGTGAATTTATTTGAAGATATTGAGAAATATATGAAAGTTCCCGATGAGTGGGCTCCCCCAGAAATGCAGCCATATAAACCAACGGTAATTTTAATGCCTTAAATTGATTCTTTTTTGCTGTTGTTTGAAGATGTCATGGTTACTTTTCCTCTTTGCGTTGTAAATACTTGAATGATTCTGCTGCATTAGTATTAAAATAAACCTCATATCTTATGATCATCCGACTAGCCTACGATATCTTATGTAGCCCCTCGATATAAGTATCCACTAATTTGTGATGAAATGTACTTCTCTTCTCCACACTGGATATCAGCACACCACTCTTGCTGTTCTATTATCTTATTTTGCAGATCTTGTAATGCTTGGAAATCAAAACGGTAGACAGTCCCTATTTTTACTTTATGTTCTTCAATAATATATTTGCTTTTGGTCTTGATCAAATTATGTAGGAAGCTCTCTTAGAACCTAGTGTTCTTTTTTGCTGAAGATGTTCTTTACGTTAGTCTCAGCGGATCTTTTAATTTATACTCGCTCCCTTCCATCTGATTCTATACGTTTTGTGGAATTGATGTGATGTGGGGAAAAACTATCGTTATACGGAGTTTATTTGTATAGTGTGCGTGTCATTATCATCTGCTTTGGTTTTGTGCACAGGATTACATATGCATGATACATGGCATTTTATGTTTTCTTGGGAATTTAGCTGTAAGTTTGTTTCATTAGATTATGTGTGCTTCAGGAAAATTTGCAACGCTGGCTTACTGATGCCAAGGCGAGGGATCAGTTTGTTATCCGTGCCGGACAAGATACAGAGGTCCTGTGGAATGATGCCAGACAGTTGAAGCCTGATCCTGTTCACAAGCGTGCTGTATGCATATCTCCATGTTCCTATCTTTCATGTTTGTTAAAAGTTTACTGCCCAAGAACTTGTCACTTGTCAGGCACTGGCTTAGCTTAGATTGTGAAAAGAACTTAGTAGTTTGTTTTCATGTTTGTTTAGTTTTCATCTGATCTGTAATCTGTAATCTTGAATTTCAGTTTTGGACCGATAGCTACGTGCAGTGGTCCCCTTTAGGCACTTACTTGGCTACAATTCACCGTCAAGGTGCTGCTGTTTGGGCTGGGGCCTCAACTTTTGAACGTTTAATGCGTTATATTCATCCGCAGGTTAGTTCTCCAGCTAGCATATGCTATATGTTTTGTATGGATGATTAAAGATTGTTTTTAGTTTGAAAAAAAATGTCCTTGTTACTACTAAATAAATGGTGGCATTTGCAGGTTAAGCTAATTGACTTTTCTCCTGGAGAGAAGTTTATTGTTACCTACAGCAGCCATGAACCAAGCAATCCTCGTGATACCCATGTAAGCTTATTTTACCACTCAGCCTTGCCAAATAGTGCATGATTTCGTAATGCGTTTTTACTTTTCAATGGTTGATTTTTGGAAAGTCTGTAGTCCTTTTTATGATATATGTTTTTGTGCTTTTACTAGAGGGTTGTGCTCAATATCTTTGATACAAGGACAGGAAAAATTAAGCGAGATTTTAAAGGAAGCGCTGACGAGTTTGCAGTCGGAGGAGCAGGTGGTTTGACTGGGATCAGTTGGCCCATTTTCAAGTAATGTTTATTTACTTTGTCTGCTTTTAAGTGTGTGATTGCTGTGAGTCTGTGACATTTGTTGTGTAACTATTTGGCGGTTCAATTTATTTGAGCACCCTTTTCTTTGTGTGTTATTGATTGCTATTAGCAATTTATTTTCCCATTGATTTTAGTCGAGTTCTATTTATTTTCTTTCTTTCTACTCTTTGTCTTTAACTTTCATTTATTTTTTTCCTTCACTGCTTTGCAGCTTATGAACAGTTTCTCTTAATGGTTTCTATGTTTTTGTTTATAGATGGGCTGGTGGAAGGGATGACAAATATTTTGCCAGAATCGGGAAAAATGTCGTCTCGGTGTACGAAACAGAAACTTTCACCCTCATTGACAAGAAGTCGATAAAGGTGGAAAATGTCATGGACTTCAGTTGGTCTCCCACTGATTCGATATTGGCTCTTTTTGTTCCAGAGCTTGGTAACCAACCGGCAAAGGTATGGACCTTATTCCTATCTTCTTTCTTGTAAGCTAGTGTCTGTATTGTAGGATTCTGCTTACACAATAACTCCTGTAAATGCAAAATGATTCCTCCTATTGCTCATAAAGTTTCTATTCTCGACAGGTGAGTCTTTATCAGATCCCTAGCAAAGTGGAGATACGCCAGAAAAATCTTTTCAGTGTCAGTGATTGCAAAATGTATTGGCAAAGCAATGGAGAGTATCTTGCTGTTAAAGTCGATAGATACACCAAAACAAAGAAAAGCACGTACACTGGATTTGAGCTTTTCCGTATCAAGGAACGTGACATACCTATCGAAGTTTTGGAGCTTGAAAATAAAAATGATAAAATCATTGCTTTTGCATGGGAGCCCAAGGGCCACCGATTTGCAGTTATCCATGGTGATAACCCCAGGCCTGACATAAGTTTCTACTCAATGAAGACGACTCACCATACAAGTAGAGTATCTAAGCTCACGACTCTAAAAACAAAGCAAGCAAATGCCCTTTACTGGTCACCCGGTGGTCGTTATATAATATTAGCTGGATTGAAGGGTTTCAATGGACAGTTGGAATTTTTCAATGTTGATGAGCTTGAAACTATGGGTACCGCCGAGCATTTCATGTGTACAGACATTGAATGGGATCCAACTGGGAGGTAATGATTGTTTTCAGTGTTCTAACAAGTATATATTTTTTAGTTATCAGACAAGATTTCTAGGTCTCTGTAATCTTAGCGTCTCTAACTTTCTGTCTTGTTTGTCTTTTTCAGATATGTTGCGACTGTTGTCACTTCAGTGCACGAGATGGAGAATGGCTTCAACATTTGGTCCTTCAACGGGAAGCTTCTATACAGGATAATGAAAGATCATTTCTTCCAGGTATAATATATTTGATGTTTCTTTGTATCTTTCTTTGGATTAAATGGTTTATCCCATATTCCCATGCGGGCATGCGAGTCTGACACAGTTAAACTAGGATCATAGGCAAACTCTATGTTTCAACCCTGAACCTTATATCGTCATTATTTGTATTTTATGCTTGCTGGCACAATCTGCATGTTCATGTAGCTGTCGAAAATCAGGTTGCCCTTTTTTTAGAAAGCTTTCTCAGAAGGATGTCTAGTTGTATTTCATTGATAGAGCTGTGAAGTCATAAGGTCTATGAACTTCTGAAGTTAAGGTACTGTGCTCTACCTTTGTGCTTAATGGTTTCCGTCCAGATTTCTGATAGCCGACTCCGGATTACTTTTAGAACAGTTGTTTTGGAAACATTACCCATGAAACCATCTTCGGCTGTAATTATCAGGCAAATGCTTTCTATTTGATAATATTCTTAAAGTGAACTAGTCTTAGATTGATTAGTCTGAGATAGACCCAACCAACGAGTCATCTGCGTCGGATCCTTGCACGTTCTGGCCATTTCGAATGCCCTGTTATTCAGGATTTCAGTCATTTGGTATGTGGATAGTCTGTGTTCAGATTTATTGGTGCAGTTGTCATTGGTGGTTAATCAAATTCCTTTTTCTGTGCTTTCTCGGGTCGTGGCTTTTAAGATTTTTGTTCCAAGTTAGTCATCAAGTCTGGTTACTTAGGTTTCCAGGTTAGGAATCCTGTTTTTTTTGCAACCAGTGTTGATGTATTATTCAAATTTTGAGTCGTCACCCAGGTTTTCATCATGGGCTGTTTTTGTTATTTCAGTTTCAATGGCGCCCAAGGCCGCCAACCTTGTTAAGCCCTGAAAAGGAAGAGGAAATAGCAAAGAACATAAAGAAGTACAGTAAGAAGTACGAAGCCGAGGACCAAGATGTGTCCTTGTTGTTGAGTGAGCAAGACCGCGAGAAGCGGCGACTATTAAAGGAAGAATGGGAGTCCTGGATTAACCAATGGAACCAGTCTCACGAGGCTGAGAGATTAGAAAGGGAGAGACTGAGAGGTGGTGAAGTCAGTGACGAAGAAGAGGAATACGAGGCGAAAGAAATAGAGTATGAGGAGGTCATAGATGTCAAGGAAGAAATTGTTTCCTCTGACTATGACCAGTAGTTTCTCGACCGACTGACCGACCTCCCTCTATTTGATTGACTCTCGCACCGCTGTCTTTGTTCTCCCTTTTTCTAGCCTTTTGTTTGTTTTTCTCAGTGATAAGAAATTTGTGGATTAAAGTGTCTAGTGACACTTGTTCATTACTTTGACACAAGTTTCATCAAGTTGTCTGTATCAGATTTCAACTGTTTTGTTTTTTAATCCTTTCTTTTTGCGGTTAAACGGTCCATTGGAAGCTAAATTTTACGACAACTGCTCATATTTATTCCCGACGACTGTGTATTTTGTGTTTGGTTGCTTCATCTTCTCCCCTTTCTGTTATCCCGTCGTCCATTTTAGAAAAATAAAATGATTATATTGTCCCACTGTACTACAATTCCATCGTTTTTTTGTGTAGCTGTAAATTTTTTTTGGCAACTGTACGTAATGTACCACCGTAAAACATTTCATCGCTTTTAGTCCATTGTAATTCCCCCATTTTTTTTAAACGGCTCGATCTCCTGGTTGACACATGGTGTTTGTGTAAATTGGCAACATTGTTAAATTTTCATCGGACACATTTCTGGATTTGTTAATCTAATTCCAACTCATCTTAACTATATTTTCTACTTATCTTAGACCATCCCCAAGCATAGGTTACGCTAATTAGGTTGCGATCCGATTTTACTTTTAATCCCACTTTAATTATCTTGACCTACTTTCACTCTTCCTCAATCAGAAGGTCACGACCTAGGTTATCAACCCAATCATTTTTCACTTCACAACATTTCTAATCATTTTTCACATTATCTACTCCATTTTTTGTCTCTCTTGTCCAATTATTTTTTCTAACCTATTATAAATCTACTTATGTTTTTCTAATTATTGTGAATATCTTAAAAAAATAAAAAGTACCCCAATATTTGACGGCTATATTAATCTTAAGGCGTACATTACGAAACTAATATTAAATAACAATGTTTTTATTTCGAAAAGTGATTAGACGATTTCATTAACAATAAAAAATAATTGATAAACGGTTTTATAGAATCGACCCGTCAAAGTTTAAAGACAAATTCTCATTTAAGACGACCACTATCCGTCTTAAACTTAAGACGAATCAATATCTACCCCATGATGATAATAAACAAAAGACTTTTGCTATTTTCCAAGTCAATAAACGGTATAATTTGTGTCGTCTTAAGCAAAATTTAACCGAACCCAGCCCACTCCCACAAACCCCATCCACTTGTTCATCTCACAAAATGACTACCCCATCCATTTGTTCATCCAACCCACTCCCACAAACCAAATCAAACACATTCCAAAACCCCCAAATCGATCAGATCGATGATCTTAACCGCTCTTTTCAAACTCCATTATTTATTTTTTTCTCAAGCATCCTTGCTCACCCATACCGTCATCTTGATTTCGTCTTAATTACTCAATCAACAACAAATTCTTAATCAATAAACCAAACTCTATTGTTTTCCTCCCAGATTTTGATTTTCTTAGTTTCAACTTTCACCCATATCTTCATCTATTATCTCCTGTGTTTCCAAGGTTTCATTTTTTCATCAACTTTGTTAAGTCTCAGATTTCGATTTTATTGTCGATTTCTATATTGGTAATTTATAGCTTGTGAAATTTTAATTTTTTCATCTTAAAGTGTAGAAGTTCTAATTTGTTGATGTAATTAATTTGGTACCTTTTAGAGAATTAAAAGTTGATCAAAATATATCAAACTTGATTTCATTTTGTTAGAAAATTAAAAAATAAAACCCTTTTATATATGCTCATATTTTGTTGTAGGACAACAGAATTAAGTTGTTACAAGTTGTTAAGTCAGTTTGTTAAGTCGGTTAGAAGGTTGTTAGCTGTCATGAGCTGGCAATTAGTTGTCATTTGTCAAAGTTTGTTATAAATACCAGAATAGTTGTAACAAACAATTCATTCAATCATAATATACATTTCTCAATTCTTCTCTACTTTCTCCTTCTTCTATCTCTCTCTAAACTATCTCTAATTCCTCTATAATTCTTCAGTCAATATAATCAAAGTTGAGCTTGGCTCCTTGATTATTGTGGTTGAATTACAGTATATCTGGGTTACTGTAACATTGGTATCAGCTTGTTTAATCCTGGCGCCAAAAACACGAACAAAGAAGGCAATGGACGATCAAATCAAGGGTTTACAATCACAATTGGCTGCACAATCACAACATACAGAGAAATTGGAGATGCAATTTTCTCAAATGATGGCTACGATGCAGGGTATTCAGGCTTCCTTAAAGGACGTACCCATTCTCAGTTCTTCTACCAATTCCCTTCAAAATTCCTCTGAAACCCATTCTTCAAGGCCTCTAGGGTATACTCCTAAACTTGAATTTCCAGTTTTTGATGGTTCTAATTCATCTATGTGGGTGAAGAAATGTGTTCGCTATTTTTCTTTGTGTCAAATTGTTGATGAACAAAAGGTTGATTTAGCATCTTTAAACATGGTGGATAAAGCAGAAACTTGGGTCACTAGCTATCTTGCTATTCATAAAGGAGTTTTTTGGGATGAATTTGTTGTGGATTTGCTAGCAAGATTTAGGGACGAATCTTCTCATAATATTGTTGAAAAATTTAATAGATTGCATCAAAGGGGATCCATAGACACATACATTGATGAATTTGAGGCCTTAAAAGGCTTAATGATGCAAAGGAATCCTTGTTTAACTGCTGAATATTTCTTGGACTGTTTTGTTGGGGGACTTCAAACATCTTTAAAGCCTTTTGTCGAAACCTTTAAACCCACATCTATGGCGGAAGCTATTGATTATGCGAGATTACATGAGGATAATCTTGCTGCCACCATGAACCCACCATCAAACTATCCTAAGACAAATACAATTTCTTTTGCTGTTTCATATACTTCTCAAAAACCACCTGTTTCTTCTGTGGGTTCCAGATTTAATTCCAGAACTTACATTCCTGCCTCGGTCAGGGCTGAAAAAATGGCTAAAGGGGAGTGTTATTATTGTAACAAACCTTATGATAAGAACCATAATTGTCAATTTAAAAAGACTCAGTTGTTTACAGTGGAGGTTCTTGGAGAGGATTGTTTTGAAGAGGAGTTGGTGGATTTTGAGGATGAGGAAAAGGCTGAACAGTCAGTAGATGAGCAATTATTGAATGAACCATGTATTTTTATGAATGCTCTGTCTGGCAGTCAGAGTTTTCAAACTATGAGAGTGGTGGGTAAATATGGGAAGAAACCATTTCATATCTTGGGTAGATTCAGGTAGTACACACAACTTCATGGATATAAACTTGGCTAATAAACTAGGGTGTCAGCTGGAAAGGATACCACCCCAAGCAGTAGCTGTGGCTGATGGAAATCACTTGGCATGCCAGTATATTTGTAAAACATTTACTTGGGATCTGCATGGCCAAAGATTTATCACTGATGTGTTGTTGATTCCCTTGGGAAGCTGTGATATGGTGTTGGGGGTACAATGGCTAAGCACACTAGGGCCTGTCCAATGGGACTTTAAAAGGCTTGTTATGGAGTTTAAGTGGAAAGGAAACTTAGTAAAGCTGCAAGGAGTGCCATTAACTCAGTTTAAGGTGCATCAAGGAGAGATATTAGGAGAACTGGTATCCCAATCATCTCAGTTGTGTTTACTCCAATTAGTATCTTCTGATACTAACCTGGATATGGGGTTTAATCATTTATCCATGATCACAGACTCCCCAGATCAGGGTAATTACCCTGAACTCAATGCCCTTCTAACTAAGTACCAAGAGGTCTTTTCAGAACCTAAAGGTCTTCCACCTTCCAGAGGAGTGTTCGACCATAGAATACCATTGGAACCTGGTACACCTCCAGTCAGCATTAGGCCATACAGATACCCATTAAAACAAAGAGATATCATTAAGAAATTGGTGGAGGAGATGTTGGCATATGGTATTATTCAGAATAGCAGTAGTCCCTTTGCATCACCTGTAGTTTTGGTGGGTAAGAAAGATGGAACTTGGAGGTTATGCAATGACTATAGACAGCTCAATAAAAGCACAATTAAGGACAAATTTCCAATCCCAGTAATTGATGAACTCATTGATGAATTATCTGGGGCTAGGATATTCAGCAAATTAGATTTAAGGGCTGGTTATCACCAACTCATGATGAACAAGGAAGATGTATACAAAACAGCCTTTAAAACCCATGAAGAACATTATGAATTCTTGGTAATGCCCTTTGGATTGACAAATGCACCTGCCTCCTTTCAGGGGTGGATGAATTCTGTGTTTAAAAAACTACTAAGGAAGTGTGTACTAGTATTCTTTGATGATATACTTGTGTATAGTAGTTCACCAGAAAAACATTGGAAACATTTGGAGGAAGTTTTCCAATTGATGCAGTATCATAACATGTCAGCAAAAGCATCCAAGTGTTCTTTTGCCATGAAGAAAGTTGAGTATTTGGGTCATTTTATTTCTGGCCATGGAGTTGAGACATATCCTAAGAAGATCTAGGCTGTTGCAGATTGGCCAAAGCCTACTTCAGTCAAGGATGGAGTTGAGGAGTTTTTTAGGGCTGACAGATTACTACAGGAAGTTTGTTAAATCTTATGCAGTGGTTAGCAGGCCCCTCACTAATCTTTTAAAGAAGGGAACATTTCTTTGGACCCCAGAAGCCACTACTGCATTTGACAAACTAAAGGTAGCATTGACTTCTGCTCCAGTACTTGCAGTCCCAGATTTTTCTAAACCCTTTACTGTTGAAACAGATGCTTCAAATGAGGGTATAAGAGCAGTCCTCATGCAAGAAGACCACCCCTTAGCCTATATTAGCAGGGCTTTGGGTCCTAAATGGGAAAGGTTATCAGTGTATGAGAAGGAGTTGCTAGCCATTGTGTTTGCTGTTCAAAAATGGGAACAATACTTATCAGGTCAACATTTTGTCATTAAAACTGATCAGAGGAGTCTCAAATGGCTACTCCAACAGAAGATTTCTACCCCTTTCCAACAATTTTGGTTATCCAAACTCATGGGGTTCAGCTATGAGATTCAATACAGGAGTGGGAAGGAAAACCTTGCAGCTGATGCTCTATCTTGAGTTCAGGGTTCAGAAATCTTAGTTATGGCAATATCAGTTGTTTCTTCTGATTTAAAACAACTGATAGAAGGAAGCTATGCCTCAGATAACTACTTATCCAGCATCCTTCAGAAAATTAACTTGCAACAAAATGTTCCACATTATACACTACAAGATGGCCTACTAAGGAGGAATGGAAGAGTTACAGTAGAGAATGATGGAAATCTGAGAAAACAAATACTGCAGTGGCTTCATGCCTCTGGAGAAGCAGGAGTGCAGGACATTCAGGAAGAGATATTACTCTTAAACGATTCAAAGCTATCTTCTATTGGAAGGGAATGATCAGAAATTGTGTTATTTGTCAAGCAGCCAAAGCTGACTGTGCAGCTTATCCTGGACTACTCCAACCCCTACCTATACCTGAAGAGGTTTGGGTGGACATTTCCATGGATTTCATCACTGGCCTACCTAAATATAAAAGGAAGGAGGTGATATTTGTAGTGGTTAACAGACTAAGTAAAGGAGCTCATTTTATGGCCTTATCTCACCCATTTACAGTTGTCCAAGTAGCTCAAGCTTACTTAGACAATGTATTTAAGCTTCATGGGTGGCCCAGAAGCATTGTGAGTGACAGAGGTTCAGTGTTCCTCAGTCAGTTCTGGCAAGGCCTGTTTTCTATTGCAGGGACTGAATTCAAACTTTCCTCTTCTTATCATCCACAAACGGATGGACAAACTAAAGTTGTGAACAGATGTTTAGAAGCTTATCTCACATGTGTGTGTGGAGATACCCCAAAAGAATGAAACATGTGGTTACCTCTAGCGGAATGGTGGTTTAATACTCATTATTGTACTGCTACATGAAACCCCTTATGAAGTAATATATAATCAACCTCCTCCTTTACACCTGCCCTACTTACAAGGAGAGCATGATATTGAGGCTGTGGACATGTCATTACAAAAAAGGGAACACATGATTCGGTTGTTGAAAGAAAGACTGCTGAAAAGTCAAAACAGAATGAAACAATTGGCAGAAAAACATAGATCAGAGAGAGAATTTCAGATTGGAGATTGGGTTTGGCTCAAACTCCAACCTTATAGATAGACATCTGTGCAGCAGAAGGCAAATCAGAAGCTAGCTCACAAGTATTCTGGTCCTTTTCAAGTTGGGGCCAAAATTGGGAGGGTTGCATATAAATTGAAACTTCCAAGCACATCTCAAATTCATGATGTCTTTCATGTATCTCAGCTTAAGAAGTTTGTGGGAGTTTTACCTATGGCTATACATATTTTTACTTGGCTTCAAGGACAATCAACAGATACTGTTCTGCAACCGGCTGCCATACTAGAAAGGAGGACTGTCAAATTTCAAAATGCAGCTCAGGTGCAATATTTGGTTCAATGGGAAGGGTTTGCTGACTTTGAGGCTACATGGGAACCTGCTATTGCTTTTGAGGAAAGATATCCTAACTTTGCTATTCTAGGAGTTAATTGTGACTTGAGGACAAGTCAGTTTTGAAGGAGGGAAATATGCTGTAGGACAACAGAATTAAGTTGTTACAAGTTGTTAAGTTAGTTTGTTAAGTCGGTTAGAAGGTTGTTAGCTGTCATGAGCTGGCAATTAGTTGTCATTTGTCAAAGTTTGTTATAAATACCAGAATAGTTGTAACAAACAATTCATTCAATCATAATATACGTTTCTCATTTTTTCTCTACTTTCTCCTTCTTCTATCTCTCTCTAAACTCTCTCTAATTCCTCTATAGTTCTTCAGTCAATATAATCAGAGTTGAGCTTGGCTCCTTGATTATTGTGGTTGAATTACAGTATATCTGGGTTACTGTAACATATTTTTTATATTTTAATTTAATGTACAATTTTCAATTAACTGTAATTGTAAACTAGTTCTTCAAAACACTTAATTTTGACAGAACTGGCAGAGGAAGAGGCATGGGTGAGCTTGACCTTGTCCTTTTTTTTTGTACCCAACCAACCAGAGCATAACATGTGTCAGGTTATGAACTGGGTCATCTTCAACAAAAGAGGTTAATTGGTAATCTAGGTCATGCTAATTTTCTTCTTAATATGTAATTAAGGTGACCTAGTAATGAAATCAAACTGTCAGATGAATTCTGTGAGGCAGTCTTTTGATAGTTTGATGTGAGAGATCCAATTACAACTGAAATTGCGTAGTGCTTGAGGTTAGAAAGAAGAGAGGTAGTACATGTACATAATTGATACAATAAGTCTTGCTTGTGACGGGGGATCTGTCGCAAGCTTGCGACGGATCAAATATCCCTCACAAAAAGCAAGTGGCAAGGAAAGTGGGGTGCTTCATTTTCACCCCACTTGCCCCCCCACCCCCCACTTGCTCTTTGTGATGGGGATTTGACCGATCGCAAACTTGCGACGGGTCGGTCCGTCACAAATGAGAATTTGTGTAATTGATATTTGAAGCTTATAGGTAGCACGGACACTTCTCTTTACTAGCCGTCCCGTGTTGGACACACGGACACCTATAAACAAGGAATGAGAGGTCGAAAAACTAAAAAAGATTGATTAGAAGATGAATTTGGGTGGGAAAGGAGAATGAATTATAGTTAAAATCAAATTTTACCTTCAATTATTTACATTTAATATCAAATACTAATACAAAATAAAATCGTACCTTATTTGTAATTGTAAAATATATATTTTATTAAATTTAAATGGCGTGTCCCGTGTCCTGAATTTCACGAGATGTCGTATCACGTGTCCGTTTCGTGTCCGTGTCCGTTTTGGTGTTACCTAGGGAAGCTTTACAATCTTACCAAGTTACAATTTATATTTAATAGTGGGAGCTTTTCGATGAAATCCCTTTATAACTAAAAGAATAAGAGAACTATAAGTTTTCCCGCTTAAATCTCCTAGTAAAGATTGGATCTTCATTAAATGATCTTTCTCTAAAAATATTATGTAAAAATTAGGCCCACATTTGCTTATATCATGTCTCGCCTTACAATACTAAAAAGTGTGCAATATGAATGTTGTTGTACAAGAAATGACAGATCTTTTTCTATTAGCAGTATAAGATTTCTTTTTCTTTTTCTTTTTTTTTTTACCTAAAAAGACAGTATCACCGTATGTCCATCTTACTTTATAATTTGTGGTATTAAAATAAGTAAATGATCTAGAAGATGAAAATTTGATTTTCGTAACGTCTTATACTAACTTGATTTTTATATAAAAGTTGATTTTTATATATGAAAATAAGTACTCTTTCCTTTCATTTCTTCCCTCTTTCTTTTTTGGGTAAGTCGGGTTTTCTTTCCTCTTTCCTTTTTTGATTGTGGGGTTGTGTGTTTTGTGTGGTTCAGATTCATTTGTGTTGGATAGTATATTTTGTGTGGTCCAAATCTGTAACAACCCGAAATATACCCGATTTTTCTAGTAAAAATATTTACTAACACTTTTCAGTAGAACTTAAGTTTTTAAAATAGGAATTTTTGTTCTGAGTCTTATTTTGAAATTCCGCGTTCGTATTTGGAATTTTTGAGGGATTTCATGAAAAGACCGTTTTTGGTCATCTTTGACTTTCTTGACTTTTAAGTCGTCTTTGACTTTTCCTTGACTTTTTAAAGTCGTCATTGACTTTTTCTTGACTTTTAAGTCGTCCTAAACTTTTCTTGACTTTTAAGTCATCTTCGACTTTTCTCGACTTTTCAGTCAACTTTGACTTCCGTTGACTTTTCCCGACTCGTCTCATAAGTATGAAGACCGAAATTTTATGTAAAAAAAATAATATTTTTGATTTATTTTTATTTAGATTTATTAAGATTTATCATAATTTAATATAATTATTTTGAATTTATTCGGAATTTAAAGAATAACGTTTACGGTTTTAACCGAACGTCATTTAACTATTCCCGACTCATCGTAAAGCGCGAAACAAAATCGAAACTCGACTTTGGCATGAGACACGCGGCCAGGTCATCGTTTCCCACTCACTTGAGATATTTTAATTGTTTCGATTAAACTAATACAAATATCTAAGATATTTGTAGCTTTATCGATCCGTCCGTTTAAATTACGCAAATCGCTCAAAATCAGACCCGATTCCTACCCATTTCACACGCCCCATGTCACCTATTTTTCACTCATGTTAGATCTTTTAATTAATATGATTAAACTAATAATAATATCTAAGATATTTGTAACTTTAGCGGTCTGTCAACTTAAATTCCGCAATCGCTTAAAAACAGACCCGATTTGTCTTCATTTCTCACGTCTCCTTTGTCCTCTCTTTGACCTTGATATTTTCTTTCTTTTCATTTTAATAACATAATATCTTGATATTTAGTATAATTAACTTTATCGTTAATTATATTTAATCGATTACCGTAAAATAATTATTAATCGCGAGTCAATTCCGTAACAATAATTTCAAAAACCCGACATCCATCTTGGCCTATATTTACACGGCTCACACAACACTCCACTCACTAACAACTTTTCATTTTTCAACAAATCAAATAAAGATCAAAATATCGCTTTCTTTAATCGTTCTTCATTTGTTCTTCGTGTTCTTCAATTGTTCATCATCGTTCTTGAGCAAAACCTTCATAAAATCTTCATTTCTTAATTAAATCCGTCCGAATTTATATTTCTAGAATCTCCTCTTCGCTCTCCATCTTCAAGTACGGTTTAATTTCAAATCCGACAAAATCGTTTTCAACATTTAATTATGGAAAATCAAGTTTAAGTTCTAATAAGGTTTTTCTTGTCATTTCTTATAGGGGAAGATTTTGAAGACGAGTTTGGAGACTCGTATATTTTGGGTGAAGATTAGTAGGAGGGTTTTCTTATTATATACTTCTTATTATTATTTTTGTGCTAAGTGGTTTGCTAGCTAAGGTAATAATTCCGTTTTACTCGACGAATTAATGTCACATAGTTTTAGTTTTGGTTCATGTTATGGTTATTTATGATTTTAGTAGTAACATGAGAAGATATGGAATTTTTTTATGTTGTATGGAATTTTTATGTTGTTTTATGGTTCTTGATGATTTTTATGTTGTATGGAATTTTCATGTTGTTTTATTGTTCTTGCTGATTTTTATGTTGCATGAATTTTTATGTTGTTTTAGTGTTCTTGAAGAATTTTGATGATTTTTAATAAGTTATGATTTTTATGTTGTTTAGGAAATTTTAACAAGTTTAGTGTTCTTGAAGAATTTTGATGATTTTTAATAAGTTATGATGTTTATGTTGTCTAGGAAATTTTTAATATGTTTGATGTTCTTGATGAATTTTGATGATTATTCATACTAATGATTGTTGTATGATGTTTGTTAAAATGGTTGTTTGTTAATTAAAAACATGTTGGAAATATTTTGGGTGTTGTTGTTGGTGAACCGGGTTTAGGGGAAGGGTGAACCGGACCAAACCAGACCGGTCCAGGCCGGTTCAGACCCGGTCTGGGTGGGTCCATGGTGGGTCCGGGTTTTGGTCTTTGGTTGTGTCGATGTTTGATTGTTATGTTGTTGTTTTGACGGGTTTTAATTATGTTAAAGCATGCGGGAAATATTAAGAAAACGGTTTAAGTAAAAGTTGTAAAATCTGCCATTTTAGCCAAAACAGGCCGTGGGGCCCATCCAGGCCCATGTGGGTCCGGCCCAAACTCAGCCCGTGGGTCCCACTTTGGGACTTGTGACGGTTTTTGAGTTATCGTCATTTTTATCGCGTTTTGTAATAATTAGCAAGCGAGAAATATTAATAAGTAAAATATTTAATTAAAAGGTTTTTCACTAAATTATTATTTCTCACATGTTAGAAATGATAAGACGAGATCGTAGTTTAATTTAATATCCTTTAAGTCAATCGGGGGTTTACGTAAGATTTAATAATTCACATGTTAGAAGTTTTATTAAAATAACATGTAATGAATATGTTGATTTTATGTCTATGTGATAAAGACTCTGTTTCTAGCCGGTTTGCTCCAACGGGTTTGGTCAAACTAAGATCTAGTCAGCCCCGATTTGACTGATGACCCGTCGCGGGACTCGGGTCGGGGATTTGTCTTCAAGTGATGTTGTATTTAATTAATGAATTAGCCTTAGT